>NW_010577486.1:71674-97950 GCF_000705375.1 Tinamus guttatus | reverse complement strand
TGAGGCGCCTCTATTGGGGTGGCCCCGCTGAGGTGTCCTGGGATGATTCCCAGAGAAACCCGGACACCTGTGAGGGCGTGCGGGACTTGGCGTCTAGAGCCTTCTTTGGAGAAGCAAACGTCATCCCATCCCATATCACACTTTGCCCGGAAAAGATCCAGAACACGACAAATTCCATTGCTCTCCATTTCTCCATGAGGAGACAAAGGAATTCCAAAGCAAAGCCTCCAACTCAAAACCTTTTTTTTTTTTTGCTTTATTATTATTGGAAAAAAAACTTTCTTCTCACATTAAGAATAAATAACATATCTTTGTCCAAATGTCTTAAGAAATTGTGAAAACATGTGACTTTATAAAGGTCAACATATTTCATTAAGCTGTAGTATCTTGTTCCTCTTAGAGTCCTGCACTACATTTTTTTTTTTCCCCCAGTTCTGGGTAGTTTCTGGATATGTAATCTTTTTTCCAGATACTCCTGAAAAGAAGCAAAAGTTAACATTATAAAATGAATATTTGTTATTGAAGATTCTATAACTTCTATAACGGAACTATCAGATATTTTTATTCTAAGTTTTCTTGTGTTTCTGGCTTTCACTAAAAATCAGTTAAAAATTTAATATATTTATTTCAGGACTGCTCAGGAAAAAGTAGAATGGATCTTTGGGTTATTTTTTTCTGGTTTCCAAGAAAAAAAATGGAGCATCTATATAATCCTTTTGTGTGTCCATTCCCTCACCAGTGCTTTGCTAATTTCAGCAACACCTGACAAAGACCTAGAGATCTCAAAAACACTAAATTCCTGATGGTTTCATGAACACTAGTCATCATGCTGTGGATAGAAAACCAAACTGCTACCACCTTAACCTCACAACCTTAACCCGCCCAGTCACCACACGTGACCTGACACCTACCAGCAGTTACAAAATGCAGGTGGAACCAACAAGGAGATAGAAGAAAGTGGGACACCAATGTGCAGGAATTCAGGATTCACTAGTTCTGCTGCTAACTCACATAGAAAGTATTATTTTGTGATGCAGCACATACCAGTTTTGCTTCTCTGAAGAGTAACTCAAAATAGCACTGCATGTATTATGAACACAATTAAAATTAAATTTTTGCGTTCATAAATTTAGTAAAATTTATTTCCTTTAGTATGTCATTTATGTAAATTTAATCAATTATTGAATAATTGAAGCAATGGATACCTCTTTTTTGTATAAATTTTTACTTTAAAAAGTCTCTAGAATATAAACCTAATTTCTTCTAGGCTTGGGAAATATGGTTTTAAGAACAAAGGGACTATCACCACCGTTTGTAAAGTCTTATCAGTAATTTCAGTCTTGTCTGACCTTCACATAATCACAGAATCACAGCATGGTTGAGGTTGGAAGGCACCTCTAGAGATCACCTAGTCCAACCCCCTGCTCCAGCAGGGACACCTAGAGCACGTGGCACAGGGTGGCATCCAGGCGGGTTTGGAAGATCTCCAGAGAAGGAGACTCCACAGCCTTTCTGGGCAGCCTGTTCCAGGGCTCTGTCAGCCTCACAGGAAAGCAGTTCTTCCTCACATGGAGTCAGAACTTCTTGCGTTTTATGGTACACATATTCCCTACTGTTTCTGATGACTAAGACAGTAGATTCTCAATTGCTAAGGAAATAACAGATCAGAAGAAGTCAGGAAAAAAAAAAGAGGTTTGCAAGAAGAAGAAATATAGAGAATTAACTTCTCAGAAATGTAGGTCAAGTGAAAGAAAACAAGATATTAAAAAAAGAAAAGAGAGTGAGGGACAGAGACTCACTCTTCCCTCTCCTGCACCTCCTATGACAAGGGCAGAAACCTTAAGCCAAGAACTCCCAAACTTCGCAACATTCTGGGCTTCATAAGGGAAAGAAAAGTGGGGTTCATATTGTCAACAGAAGAGGCCTGAGTGAAGCAAATACGCACTCACCAGCCTATATAATCTTCAATGTCCAGCAGCAGCCAGAGTAGACCTGGCTTGTTTTTTTGGGAGCTGCAAAGTTGACTCCTCCATGGCTTGGGTCTCCATGTCCACCAGCCCACGTGTGCAGGTGACACCTGCTATTGGCTGCGGAGAGAAGGAGGATTTACGGCAAGGGGAGGAGCAGAACCGTGTAAAAGAGTGTAGTTTGGCCAAAGAGAAATCGCCAGAGTTTCCTGCGAGCAGCAGGAAGGGGGCGTGGGAAGGAGCTGCAGACATGGGGCCCCTTGCAGGCAATGCAAGAATCACGCGTTTCTAAAATACAATATGTTCTTACCCCAGCTTTTGGCATGGGATGAAAACAGAGGCATAGTTCATCATTGTTAAATATTAAATGCAAAATATTATTTTAATAAGTTACTTGCTCACCAGAGCAATCCAAAAGTACATCTTAGATATAAAATACTATGGTACATTGCTGCTGACGTTATATTACTGGTTCAAAAAACACAATGGGTTCAAATGTGGTGGCATTTAATTGAGTATAATAATTTTTGTGTCTGTTTTGTAGAGTTGAAGCTAATGGTTTGCATAATGCAATTATAGCTAGCAATTACATTACAATTCTGCTGCATTTACAACTGATTTTAATTATGTCCATGACTTGTGCAGTTTATTCAGATAGTCATTCACAGTGGAAATGATCTGGTGAAAATATTACCAATATTACTGAAAAAGGTGATTCCCAAAGCAGCTTTCTGCAGGAATTAACATGTACATATTAATAAAATAGATATTACAAGAACTAGGCAAAAATATGATTTAGCAAAAGTGGATGGAATTATATATATTAGTGTTTAAAATACCCCTTAAGAAGATAGATTTGCCAGTTGTAAATGCCTTTCACACTGCAATATATTTGTTATTCATAATGCACTTCTTATATTTTGTTATATTGTATGTAATTGATTTATCTGTCTTCATAGAGAGTAGATTGTGAATTAGAGCAGAATTATGTTATTTTCCCTTTTTAGAGCTTTTTAGAAATAGTTGTTTTTGGAAACTTTTGTTTTTTGAAAACTGGAAAAAAGATTATAATACCTACACTGGTACTACTTTTGATAACAAAGGAAAGTAACATGCCGTAGTTAACTGTTGGTACTGGTGAAATACATAAGCCCACAGTATCGAGACTTTCACACAAATCAGTACCAAAATACTAACCAGCTGAACTCTTAAATTACAAGTAGAGAAGAAAAAGAGTTTCATTTGAAGCCTTTTTTTAGTTAATTGCCATTTAAATAAATTGAATTAGCATTACCTTTAATTACCATTAAACACTTCTAAATTTTTAGCTAAAAAAATAACTATTTGAAAGGTTAAGTATTGAGAAGGTTATAATTTTAATAATATTATTTTTCCCCCTCAGCAGTCTTTTAGAGGTGTACTGAGATGATCTCTTCTTTTCAAGAGGAATGCTGTTAAATGCAGCTTTACTGCCCCAGTAGATAAGCTGAAATGTCTGCATGACACTGCAAAACTTCTGAACACTTCATCAGTCCAAAATTCAATACTAGAAAATTACTCACTCTTCAAAGTTTTTAATGGGAGCATTATTTTTTTAATCCAGACCATTTTCTAAAAGCATATTAGGGGCTTATAAAACAAGCAGTTAAACTAAAAGAGCAAGGGTAAGGTACACGCAATCACTATGACGAGCCAGCTGTGGCCAGCAACCCCTGAAACCAACTCAGTAGCTGGAACAGCTTGACTCCTTACTTGCAAAAAGATACTGCTCACCATGCTTTGAAAGCCAGGGAAAGTTCTCCTGTTAAAAAGCACAGTTTCAGGTCTCCTCAAACTGCTATTACATTTTCACAGAATAAACTGGATCTTGAAGAATAACTGGACAAAAATCTGATCAATTTTTCACTTTGTTTCAGTTGTACAAACAGCTAATTTGACTGAAGGCGGAGGACTGATTCAGGGCAAGAATGAAAATCAGAAAGGTGAGAAAAGTGATTTTCACCTGAAGTGCTTGGGAATTTGGTTAGGCTATTTACTGCTTTCCAGTAAAGACAATTGCATCACATAGGTTTTTCCTGTAGCACAATCTGGAATTAGCTCTTCTTAAACCTAGTGAGAAAGGTCCAGTGTTGTCACAGAAGAGCCTAATATTTCCGGGTTGTGTGTTAAATCTTCATACATTAATGTCTATTTATCATATACTTCATAGCACATAAAACCATTTGTAGATTGATCCACCTTCTAAAAGCACAGGAAAGGCCTGTTGGGACTCAAGGTTGTTGGGAGGATTTCAAAAGCAGAAGCGAGGTGGACCAGGAGGTATTTCCAAGCCACTCGGGCAATGTGGGTATACGTAGCTGTGCCAAGGCCTGGGTCCAGGCACTGCAGTCAGCTGTCTATGAAATTGTTAAAATAACCCAACCACCGCATTAGGTAATTTTCATTCTTCCAAACAATTTCCAATGTGGTTTAGGAGTTAACCGCAGCCAGGGACCATTCCTTATAGCTGTTTTCAGTGTGTCCACTCATATTTTGGAGGGTTAGAGAGCTTCATAACATGAAAATATTATGATATAACATGAAAGTATTATGGCAACATTATTGCCATAATACTGACATAATATGGTCATAATACTGGCACTGTATTGTTTACAAGGATAGATATAGATGCCCTGACTCCTTAGCATGGCCTCCTTCCCTCCAGTGCCCCAAATAATTGGACCAAAATACGTTCCACACCACTATACGCAAGTCCTGGATGTGGACAAGTTCTTTCCCCATTATGCATCTCCTGCCTCAGTCTCAATGTGTCTGAGAACACAGATAATCTAAAAGCCATAGGTTTAAATTTATACGAGGGATCACTGGCAGAAAATAGGAAAGTGTGTGTGTGTTTATTTATTTATTTATGCCGAAGCTTATCATTTACAACAGGCAATTCACCTTAAAAACTTGCCCAGCTAGGGTGTGTTACTCTGCAAAATACTTGTTATGAAACATTTCTACATGGAAAGAGCGGTCAAGCATTGGAACAGGCTGTGCAAGGAAGCGGTGGAGTCACTGCTGGCAGTGTTCAAGAAACACTGTAGATAAGGTGCTTAGGGACATGGTTTAACAGGCAGAGTGGGGATAGGCTTGATTATCTTGCAGGTATTTTCCAACCATAATGATTCTGTGATTCCAGAAATTCCAGGTATAATATTATATGTCCAAAAGTGTCAAGTCTAAACTTTCAGTATGAAAGTGGTTCATGCATGGAACCTGAACAAGTTAATGCAAGAAGTGATAATGTGTTAATACGATTTTGTTGTCTTTGCTTCCCTTGTTGGGAGCTGGAGGAGAAAGACCTTTCACTCATATTCACTGTGCCTTATCTCTTATGAAAGAACTTTGAAGCTGCAAGAAGGTGAGCAGCAGAAAGCCCTGACCTTGCATAACGCTCATAAAACCTGATCATGCAAAGAGTATTCTGAGCAACTATGTACCATGCAGCGGCTTTGTAGCTTTCTTATGCTATTAGCAAAGGGCAGTGGGGACAGGTTGCAATTGGGCTTAGAGAGCTCTTTTATCTCTCCAAAATATTATAGAGTTCAGAGATCTCTCCTCTGTTCTCCTTTTTTTCCTTATAGTTATGGATCACTGCAGAGTGCGATGACTTGCTCATCAGCTGGAGAACCCGCCAGGTTCCCCCTAACACTCAACCAAGAGAAAGCAGTAAAAATGGCAGAATGATTGAATTTATCAAATTGTCTTTTCTTCTTCTTCTTCTTTGAAGACTTTGGGAGGGTTTGTTTGTTTGTTTGTTTGTTTTTAGAACAGCTTAAGAAATTATGGCAGGTGAAAATCTTTATTCACTTTTGGGTGGGGAGACTTGGGGGTTTGGGATGATTTCTCAGTTTATGTGACCACTAGTCCCTGAGACACCAGGTGATGCTGTTGAGCACCCAGTGAGTCTCACATTGCTCTAGTTTTGGGTTACCCTTTGGAAAGATGAGGAAAGCACAGAGAGAAGCAACGTTTGTTTGTACTTCCCCCATACGACAACGACATATTTTTTAATGCACACAGGCTCCCACTTTGGGAACATGTTTCTCCTAACCCAGAAAACATATCTGTTCATGAGAATAAGTGTATGTAAAAATGTTTGTGGGATAAGGTCAGAGCAAGTCCTAGAACAATCAAAAAGAAGTCAAATTCACTTCACATTTAGCCCTGGTTTCAGTGACCCACACTGATTCATTGGGAAAAAAAATGCCCCGAAGAGCTCAAAGGGGTAGTTTTTGTCTGAAGGGGGCTTTGGAGGTTTTGGGGGATTTGTGCCACTCGCCGCCACCGCCACCAGTGAGGCTTTGAGGATGGCAGAGTTCTGTGGCTGTTTAATTTTAGAAACTTTGTGGCTGTTTAATTTTAGATACTGGGGGAGGGTTGGCTTTTTATTAACCCCGAGGCTGAGGCCTGGGAGGAGGCGCCCGCGGAGAGCAGGGCGCGCCGGGCGAGCCCGCGATGCCCACGCGAGGGCAAAGGCTTCGCGGCCCGCTCTGCCCCTGCTCCCCCCCGCGGCGCGCATGCTCAGGGGCGGCCACGCTCCTGTATCCTAGCAACCAGGCGCGGGGCATTAGGGGATCGCGTCGCTAGGTGCCCCTCTTGGCAACGCGGGCTGGGACTGTGGCCGGGAGCGTGAGGAGGCCCCGGGGCCGGGCGGCCTCCCCGCCATTCCCGCACCGGGCCTTGGTGCGAGAGGGAGGTGGGTGAGCGGGCGGGGAGCAGGCCGCGAGGCGGGGCAGCGGGCTGGGCTCGGAGCGTCGGTCGGTGCCTCCAGCGAGGAAGAGGCCGCAGTGTGAATGCGACCGGTATTAGACATCCTTAGTATCTCTGAAGAAAGATGCTGAAAAGCAGGCGTCTTTAATTCCAGATTTTTAAGCTTTGCTTCAGCAGAACTGCCAGACTTATGTAAAAAATTCTGCAAAGAGAGAATATTTGCAGTCATGCGGGTATCAAGACAGAGGTGAAGCCTCATTTGGTGCTAAAAGTGATACCTGTTGTTGGGCTGCTATGGCCCAAATAAGAAAAAAAATCAAATTTAAGACTATACAGGAACTTTCTCAAATCTGAATTATCTGGGAATATAAAAGTACTGTTCTGAATACTGTAATTACTTGTAAGGATCATTTGCTTGTAATGATGACTATGTCTGTTTAAAAGGAGTGTTAAAAGTTTGTCACAACAAAGGTGTAGGTGCCTGTCAGCCTGGTCCTATGGAGTGGTGCCATTTAATATCAATAAAATCCTAGCTTTTTTGAGTATTTATGTTTTCTTAATATCAAAGACAGATAATGTAAACTAAAATTAAATCGGAACTTTTTTGAATTTATAAACCTTGTTATTATCTATACTTTACATTTTTAAGGCATATATAATAATGCTGAGGTAATATTGGGGATGTTTAATATTTTTCACAGATAAAAATGATGCAGAATGTGCACTTGGCTCCAGAAGCTGATGAAGATGATCTTTATTCTGGATACAATGATTATAATCCCACCTTTGATACAGAGGTAAAATATTTGCTCTTTCCCCCTGCTCAGTGAATAGGATTACTTTTTAAATACAAAATAAGAATATGTAGCTGTACTTACATGCAAGTATACTGCTGCTTTAAAGTCATTTTTTTCCTTCATTTAACGAGAAATACATGAAGCTTTCAATATATGAATATGGCATACATAAACTCCAGAGGGTTGTGCTGTTGCTCAAGGAGACTGGGGCAGGCAGGAGAGCTGGGCAGGGGGAACCTCGTGAAATTCAGCAAAAGCAAGTACAGGGTCTTGCACCTATAGAGATATAACCCCTGGCAGCAGGGCAGGCTGAGGTTTGAATGCTGGAAAGCAACTCTATGGAGAAGGACCTGGGAGTCCTGGTGGACAACAGGGTGACCATGAGGCTTTAATGTGCCCTCGTGGCCAAGAAGGCCAATGGGATCATGGCTGCGTGAGGAGGAGCGTTGCCAGCAGGTTGAAGGAGGGGATCCTACCCCTCTGCTCAGCTCTGGTGAGGCTGCACCTGGAGTATTGGGTGCAGTTCTGGGCTCCCCAGTACAAGAGATAAATGAAACTTGTCTTGACTGTGAGGGTGACTGAGCGCAGAAATAGGTTGTCCACAGGTTGTGGAGTCTCCTTCTCTGGAGATCTTCCAAACCCACCTGGACATGATCCTGTGCCATGTGCTCTAGGTGCCCCTGCGTGAGCAGGGGTGTTGGACTAGATGATCTCCAGAGGTCCCATCCAACCTCAGTCATTCTGCAACTCAAAGTGAAAGAGATAGTGCAAATAATGTAGTTACTTATTTGCAGTACAACCTATCATTTGATAATCTCCAAGTCAAATGTTTTTGAAGAGTACTTACCGTTTGCCTATCTGTTTTCAGTACTCCTTATGTTGTGGAATTGTGGCTTTGGGTGCTGCGTTTTGTGGCGGTAGAGGATTGTTTGGTTTATTTCTTTTTCTCTTTTTTTCAGGATTTGGAAAATGATGTAGCTTTTCAACAAGCAGTGAAAACAAGTCATGGTAGAAGACCTCCTGTAAGTATATTTTAAAAGTTCTCTGGAGTTCTAGCTCTAGGGTTTGCTTTCTCTAGGCTTGCGTATTTCTTGTCATTTTTTGGTGTTGTCTACTGCTAACATGAAACATGCAAAAAAAAGCTTTATTTTCATGAAAAATAAGTAGAAAATAAGCAGAGCACAACTTTTATTAAGTTGTGAAATTAGTCTAGCAAGGAATTTTGTCAGGAAAAATATATTCGTGTTTGAGCAAATGAGTTGAAGGCTGATTAAAGAGCAAAACGAGGTTCTAGAAGGACTTTCTGTTTAATATTCTATTCATAGAGCTGCTAGTCTTGGCAGATAATCCTCCTAATGATAAGGAACTAGCAAGCCTGAATTACAAAGTAGCCTTTGCTTTTTTCTGATTATTTTTTTCCTCCATTTTCACAGAATTTACATTCATTTGCTGCAGCTTAAATCTTGTATATATTTTCAAAACAAATATAAAGTTAACATGTACATTTACTTTGCATATATATCTTTGTGTCTAGAGAAGAGCTGTAACTGTTCTGGTTACTGTTCCTTATTCACAGATCAATATGGTTCTGCAATAATACTCCTTCCTATAGCAATTTGTAAGCACTATTATTTCTAGGAATTCACTTTAGAGTTATTAGTCTTCTTATGTAGTCTAATAACACGTGGTGGCTTTTGCTTTTTCTCTCTTTTTTTCGCTCAGATGACAGCCAAAATTCCAGGTACATCAGCTTCAAGACCTGTGCCTACTGCATTTGGGGTAAATTTTGTTTGCTGTTATATTCTCAAATACAGTGAGATGTTTGACTTAAATATAAATAGCATTAAGCCTTTGCATGAAATGATCTCCTTTTATGATAACATTTTCTGCCAGTTCAGTTTTGTAAGAGCATGCTTTTGGATCAAGACAGAATTCACCAAAATTGTTGAATTGTAGAATTCACCAAAAATCTAATTAAAAATATATTGCTCTTAGTTTTTAATCTTGTGTCAGCTGTACTCGGAATCTTACTGCAGTATCTTTTGCATGAAATTTACTTGTTCTGTTTTTTTTTTTGATAGTAATTCAATCATTTAAATTTAAACTATTAAAATTTAATACTTTATTTAATTTTACATTGAAGACTTTTATGTTTTAACTAAAAAACAGTTTTCGTGAATTTGTATTAACTGAACTGCCTGAGAAATTTTTTAAAATTTGAAAAAACAGTTATATTGAAGATCTATTAATAATAGGAATTCTACTATGAACTCTGTGAGCATAAGATTGGGCCTTAAAACTCAATGGTGAAAAGTCTTACACACTTGTAATGCTTTGTGAACGGTAGAGTTAATCGCATTATTTTTTGTTTTGCTAGTCAAAGGCACCATTGACTTCATCTATGGGAAGACCCATGACAGGAGCTGTACAGGTGAAGGTTTAATATTTACATTTTATCTGGTCTCAGAGTGATGACGTTTTCTAACATTTTTGGATATTTTTAATACAAATATTTTAAAATAATTGAAATAAAAATACTCTGTTTTAGCTTGTACTTTGTTTTTCAAAACCACTACTGTGAAAAAGTGTGAGGATTTTGTTCTGTGAAAGTTTTGTTTGAGCACACAATAGGATGTAGCACATCTCAAGTGTTTCTTAATACTTATCGATATGCAATGAATAACTTTTCTTTAAACAGGAAGAGAGGTAGATTCTATTTTCCCTGGTTTTCTAATATGCTTTAGCAAGAAGTATATTTTTTATATATAAAGTTTTGGTTTCTTTCTTTTAAACACATGGTTTAATGTAAAATATGTCTACACTCACTGTCTATTCCTCTGTATAGGCCCAGGTAGGAGTCAAGATTGTTAAATAAGTTGTCATGTGGTGGGTCTTGTGTTGGGAGGAATTGTCTGGTAATAAGAACAAATTTTCACTTTATTTGTGCCACTTTTTTCTTAGATCAAGTAAAAGATTCTGAACTATAATTTCATAGGATTCTCAAACTGTACTGTCACTAAAAAGAATAAGAAAAGAAACCCACAAAATTCTGATTTCTGAACCAGTGTGACAGACAGTAAGATGCGGTGCACTCTCAATGGTTGATCTTAAGATCAACCATTCCTGAAAAGAATGTCTAAAAATGAGAGAAAAATGCAAAATATAAGTTAATGTTATTAGAAACAGACCACAGTAACAAATATATTTGCCTGTGCAGGGGAAGAAAATGAATTAATTATTCTGAATGTATATAAGACTTACACATTATATCTTCTGTAGGCACTCCTATTTTGTAGACAGATATGTAAAACATTTGAGATAAGTACTGGTCAATTTATCAAGGTGTTAATAATCTTTTCATTGCATTTAAAGTTTTGTAATATCTAATTGATGCCTTTGTTCACAAAATATCCTTTTAGGAACTTTAATATTTCTTTCCTTTTATCTAAGGATGGGGTTGCTCGACCAATGACTGCAGTTCATGCTGCAGGTTACACTAAAGCATCTGCAAGAGGTAGGATTTGTAGAAATCGCCAACTGCCATAGGAAGATACTCTTTCCCATTTTTCCCAATTTTGTAATTTTTGCAGGTTCTTTATTTGATCCACTTGGACAAGCCAAGGGTCCTGCTCCTCCTCTGGAAGTGAAAAATCAAGACAGGTATGTAAATATAATTTTGTTTTGTTCTGTTTTGTATTAAATGATTTCAAAGTTTTAACAGCAAGAAAATACAACTTACAGCAGAGTTTCATAGCACACAGGCAGTTATGAAGCGCTGCGGGGCCAAACTTATTTTTGTGGGAATAAGGCTACGGATATTTATGCATATGGTTAGTTGATAACCCAGAGTAGTTGCATGGATTTTGAGGAGAACCTTGTTTCAGTTGCTTCTGGTTCTGACTATGGCTCAGCCATCTGTATGCAGCTGTTGCTCTGCAGATGCTGTGTTATAGAACAGGAGTATGGAAGAGTTTTGACAGGCAAGAAATGACACGATTCATGCAATTCTATGGAAGGGGCATTAGAGAATTTGCCTGACAATTCTCCTTGTTCACTGGCTTTAACACCTGCATAAAAACTAAATCTGAAAATTTTGCAGGCCACTGTAAATGTTAGGAAATTGTCTGAGAAGTACCCAGACTTTTCAGAAGGCTTATATTCCTCAAATTCCAGAGGAGAAGGGAATACCACTGAACTGGATGGTTATTTAGCTGAAGGAAAAAAAATAGATTAATTACAAGTTTTGATTAAAATCCACATATGCAAGCTATCTTTTGATATTAAAAATGCAAATTAAGGTTCTGCTAATTACTTCTAAAATATTATTTCATTTCACTGGATGCTTGACTTGAAAGTTTCAACATTCCATGTATTCATTCTGTGATTACTTCTCCTCAACAAACTGCGTCTGTAAAATGTGCACGTCTGTCTTTTTTCTCGTAAGAGAATTTATGTTTTCTTAAGTCTCAGTGTTTAAACCGAAAGTGCAAATATATCTTTGCAGGATCTGTTGTGTGTGTAGCTCTGCATTATGTTTTCTTTGATAGGAAAGCTGGTCAGTTACCATATGTTGTGATATATTACACTACCGTGTTATTTTATTAAGACCAGCCTGTGTAAAAATGTGTTGTTTGCAGGTTGCCTGTATAAATCATCCTTTCTATTATTGCTTTTATTTTAGCCCAGAAGAGAAGATAAGGCAGTTAGAAAAAAAAGTGAATGAACTTGTTGAAGAAAGCTGCATTGCCAACAGCTGTGGAGACCTGAAATTGGTAATTTTTCTGAATTTAGTTTTTCTTCTGACATTGTTATGGGAAGCACAATTTGCATAGATAGATAATTCAAACTGACTTTTTATTGAAGCATTTCCGATTATTAAATATTGGACTACATACTACTGAGTTTTCTCTAGGCTGTTTGTGTTAATCGAACAAATCCAACAGAATATCTGTTTTTCTGCAGAATATGTTGAAGTTATTGATGCATTGTGTTCAAACAAACAAGCAAGCAAGACAGCAAGCTGGAGTTGCCTTCTGTCATAAGGACTATCTTATGAAATATTTCATGCCTGTTAGCAGCCAAATGGCCAGCTAACGTAGTAGCCATTTCTTCTTTGACTCTTTTGGTCTTGTAGGTCACCCAGGGCTCATATTGCACTTAGAGACCAATAGCTTTACTAACAGTAAGGGTCTTGATACCAACCAGCAGAATATTATGGCAAATCATAATCTTGGAGTTGCTCATATTGTATGTGCCACCTGTCCTTGTTTATTTATTTGTGACTTATGCACATTGTAAGATTAATAGGATAATCCTCCTAGGGTCATAACTGATTATGACACACACACACACACACACACGTACATATGTATGTGTATAAAATACTTGTACAGTGTGAGTGAGCAAATCAAATTTTGCAGCTTGGTATACTGGATAAGTGTAAGCCTGCTTCTTCTAATTACTCGCTTTCTGTGGGTTATAGAACTACTTTCAAGGCCTCGTTTGTAGTCTGTGTATCTTAAGAAAATTGACGTAATTGTATTATTTTTGTACTTGTTTTGAATGGGTTATTGTGGTCGTGGGTTAGTGAAGTCCAAGGCATTGCTAAACTACAGTATTTTATTTAAGGCTCTGGAAAAAGCAAAAGAGGCTGCAAGAAAGGAAAGAGGGTTGGTGAGACAGAGTGAACAAATTGCCTCTCCAGAAAGCATCAACTTAGATCTCACTTACACAGTAAGTGCTTAGAAATCTCAATGAGTGAAGTGTGCTGGTTGCATATCTGAGTGATTGCTGAGTGGGCGAGTCTTAAGTGTTCCAGGCCAGCTATTCCCTACTAAAAAAAAAAAAAAAATGTAATGGAACTGACTTCTTGAAGTTAGAAATTTAGATTTGGAAAAATCCATTTATATCATGCAATAACTGTGCTGAATTTTCTTTGTCAATCATAGGACTTATTCAGCCTTACTTTAATGGTAGTTATCTAAGTAAAAGAATTAGCTAAAATAAGTTAATTTGGAGCATGTTTTCTGTTTCAATATACAAAAGCAAAAGACCATTAAAAAGTATACCTTTCATCTGCTTTAAGATTAAAATTAACTTATTTTACTATTTAACTATAGATTCAATTTTATTGCTCTTTAACTACAGGTACAGGAAAATAGGTTATCTTATATTTTCTATAGGTTCTTTTCAACCTGGCCAGTCAGTATGCTGCTAATGAAATGTATGCTGAAGCATTGAATACGTATCAAGTTATAGTGAAAAATAAGATGTTCAACAACGGAGGTACGCTGCATTCCAAAATGGTTTAAAAGGAATAGTCTGGCATTCATAATAAAAACGTCATCTTGCTGGTGCTAACTCGCAGAGATCTCGGCTCCCATGTCTGTCTGAGTGGGTGGCAGATACAATGTCTGCCTTATAACTGAATGTGGTTTGGCTTGCTAAGTAACTTGTGACGTCTTTTCTCTCCCTAGGCTAAGCATAAAGCCAAATATAGCATTTTGCCATGCAGTCTACATTGTTACCTGCTCCAATATTAATTTATCTTTTTTTGACTCATCCTTCCACTTCTGAAAGTTTCTTTTAATATTTGCACATCTTTGAGACTCATGTAGAGCCCTCTTCTCACAGCTGCTTCTTTGCAGTTCCCTGGCTGCAGACCACCATAAAACATCTCTACCTCATCCCTAAATTTCTAACCAAACCCAGGTATATTCCTTATATTGATAGTTCTTTTCTAAGTTTCATTACTGCTTTATTTGCTTATGGATGAAAGTTGGCAAGAGACAGTTCTGTGTGGTACTTTTTTTTTTTTTTTTTTTAAAGACCAATATTACCCTGAAATAGAGACAAGAATATTAAGAAATTTCTCTACTCTGTAACTTCAAAATAAATAACTATACTTCAAAAGACCGTAACTCATTGACTTCTTGTGATAGGTAGACTGAAGGTGAACATGGGAAATATATATTTAAAGCAAAGGAACTATTCCAAAGCTATCAAATTCTACCGTATGGCTCTAGACCAGATTCCTAGTGTCCACAAGGAGATGAGGTGAGCTCATATTTTAGGTGTGGTTCTGAGATGCAAATTTTGGTTATAGTATGTTTTGATAGTTAAAAATGTAATCTAATGCCAATTTCTTTATTTAGGATTAAAATAATGCAAAATATTGGAGTTGCATTTATTAAAACTGGTCAATATATTGATGCCATTTCTTCATTTGAACACACAATGAGCATGTCACCAAACCTGAAGGCTGGCTTCAACCTGGTCCTGTGTTGTTTTGCTGTTGGGGACAGTGAGCAGATGAAAAAAGCCTTCCAAAAACTGATTTCAGTTCCCTTGGAAGTGGATTATGATGACAAATACATTTCACCAAATGTAAGTTTGATCAAAATAAACTATATAATAAAGGAGGAGAAAGAGACTTCGAATGCTTGGACTATACAGTATATGAAAGTTCATGTACCTAATATGTTTTTGTCGGCACAAACTTTTTGTGGCAGTACTTCTGAGAAGTAGTTCGAGTAATATTAAGAGTATCCAAAAATTTTTAACCTTTTTTTTTTTTTTGTCAAGTATTGCTTACATAAGTCCACATCACATGGCTGTCTTGATAAAGATTTTATTGCAATTCATCTGGATATACTTACCTAGCTGATTCATTGCTTTGCATGTTTATTTTATATAAATGCTATATAAATGAAAAGGGACCAAGTGATGAGTGAATTATGCAAGTCATCTCAAAGGAGTGCTAGACCCCACTTTCACTAATGTAGCAAATACTGCAAAAAAAGAAAAAAAGTGTGAAGTTTCCAAAAGTTTAACTTACTGGAACTTGGAAGCTGAACTTCCTTTGAGAAAAGTGTTGGCTTAGAGTGCCTCTTAGAAAGCCCTTATGTAGAAAACCAAGGCATGTCCTTTATATGTTTTTTTTCTGGTGATGCAAATCTTCCATTTTCAGTTTTAAAGATCAGTGATAGAAGTTTTTAGGTGTTCCATCCTAGCATGTGCATATATTATGTTTATATGTGCATATATGTATCTATTCTTATATATACATATATAAATACATATAGAAGTAGGGAGAGAATATATGTGAGATCATATATAAGTATACATGAAGAGTTAAATATATGAGAAATATGCGGATTTTTATAACCTTTCTTTATTTACCTTGGTTATTTCATATAAGAAATGAGAAAATTATTTTGATACTGCAAAGGTTAAAGAAATCCTTTTGGAAGCAAATTGATTTGGGACAGAAATCCCTTCTTTTTTTTATTATTATTATTATTAAGAGTTAGATATTAATCCTGAAGCTTTACTTCAGGAGCAGAATACAAATTAAGTGGCTAAGAGGGGTTTTTAAAATCATTTCTCCCATAGAGGGATCTGGTTTGTAATATAAGCTGGCCACAGAGGAATAGCATATATTTCAATATTGTCAAGCATTATACCATACATTTAGAAACAAAAAAAGCAAATTATCAGCCCAGATATGTGACTTTCGGTTTTGAAAAATGTTTCTGAAAATCTTGCAGGAATAGCGGATATTTAGTTGAACAAGAACTTCAGCTGTGATGCTAACACCAGGAAAGTTGATGTGATAGTTGAATTAATAAAGGCAAGAAAATTGGTTGGGAATGAAGAGGTTTTAGATCTGGTACTTCTGTTAATACTACTGGGTTATTCTGTCCAGTTCCAATGGCCACATTTCAAGGGAAAGAAAGGGAATGCAGACAACAATCATAGTAATTAAATGCTTGGAAATGTATCAAGCTGTGAAAGATCACAGAGATCAATCTATTCAGCAATAAATCAAAAGGATATTTAAATCTCCCTAGGACTCAGTGCGCAGCAGATGTGGTGGAATAAAAGGCTCTTCCAAGAAGCTAGATACAGTTAATCAGTCACTGTAGTGTAATTTATGTAACAGTAAAGATCATAAAACACTTGAGGACTTCATCAAAGGCTCTGTAAGATTATTCAATGGAAGAAAAGCTTTAGATGGTGGTGGATATTCTTTCCAAAGACGTGCTATAGTTATTCCAGGATTCCGAGTTCTATGTTCTGTTATGAAAAGCTCAGACAAGAAATTATTTAATTTTCTTCTGGTCTTTATTTTATGTGAATTTTTGATCTATGCCCCACAAATGAAGAGCAAGTGGGTACCTAGCATATCTGTGTTAGTTCTTTTAGACACAGTAGGTGGGATAAACCACAACAAGGTGATTGTATGAGCTACTGTAATTGCAAGGTAGCAAAAGTCTTCCTCTGCTGAATACAACTGCAGCTCAGCAAGTGTGTAAGCATACTTTTATTTTTAAGTACACAAGTGCTCTCACAGCTGATTCATAGATTTCCTGATCTTAATTGGCAATCTGATACACTGATGTTAACTACACATTAACTACCAGTTAAGAACTCTAATGTCAGATATGATCACAGGCATGAACAGAAAAACTGGATGAAAGTAACTGTAATATGAAACTTTAGGCTTTCTAATTAGAATTAGAACTTAAATAGAAGGTTTTTGAAACATAGAAGTAAATGACCACCGTCATGCACATATAATTTGCATCAATTAGTGTCTACAGTCATGTTGTTTATAGAATTTTTTTAATGTATACTGGCATAATTGCAATTGTTTTGTTCCCCTCCAGGATGATCCACATACAAATCTCCTGATTGAAGCCATAAAAAATGACAGATTAAGACAAATGGAACGTGAGAGGTAATGTTTGAATCTGTTCTTTTTGTTGAATGTGGTGCCGTGGATTTCAGTCCCTGAAAGCATTACCAACCTTCTCCTGTGTTCGCAGTTCTTGTTATAAAAGTGTCCTCGTCATTCTTAGGAAAGAGCACACCTGGAAGAACCACTTGGATCACTGGGTTTAGTATCCTGCAGTTGCAAGCAACCATAAAACAGAGATTTTATCAGAATGATAAATAGCAGATGTTCTATGTGCTATGGGTTATACTGCTTAACACTTGCAGCTTTATTTAATACAACCACACCGTGCAGTGAAAAGAAAACAAGAGAAACAGCCTTACTGAGAGCATTATCAAGATACAGGGGCAGTAGCAAGGCACTGGTTAAACTGATTGCTCAGATTGCTCTGTGGGTGCAGGAGGATGCAAGAAAAAGATTGGTTAATTTTTCACACGTTTTTGAAAGGGTGACATTTTTCTGTTGCTGTGTTTTAAGGAAATCCATGGCTGAAGAATACATCATGACAGCTGCTAAGCTCATTGCACCTGTAATTGAAACATCCTTTGCTGCGGGCTATGACTGGTAAGAGTCAGATAGGGCTTTTTTTTTTGTCTGAAATGTATGTCAATCTCTGCTGGTTTTGAGACCACGTTCACAAACACAAGCAGCCTTGAAAACCCAGTTTGTTTGAATAACACAAGCAGAACATCCCAGCTGTTTTAACTTTGCCTCTGTAGAGTGCCCTGTGGAAGATCAAAACAAATAGAATATATTCTGTGTTTGAAATGAATTCCATTGCCTCACTGAAACACAACAGTTAATCATCTGTTTGGGCACAAGGAGAGCTTCTTAAAGTGTTTATTCAAGAACTTTTCAAAGTATCAACAGACAGACTCTGTACATAACACAAAGATCTCGGCTCTTCATTTTAAGTTATAAAGGGGTATAAGAAGTCTTAGGTGTCTCAAGAAATTCATGTAGCTCCAAAGAGTCATTATATAAAGCAACAGGTATGGACATATTATTAGAAAAATTTTTGAGTTTCATTTGTAAACTTTATGTATCTCCTGTTTCTTATTTTTATTTCTTTATTCTATTTATACAAGACTATACAGGGCTGATGATGCAGCTTAATGTTTTGATTTTTCTTTCTAGTTTAGTTTTGAGATTACAGCTTATATATCCTTAGCTTCTACTTTTTTATTTGGTTTTTACTTTTCTGCTATCATGCCTAACAAAATATATTTAGTAATCAATTGTTTCAATATATGAAAAATGTACTACAGAAGTAAAATCTAATGGAGAAAGAGAGCTTTCCCTTATTTTTTTTTAACTGAATAGATATGTTTTCAAGATTTACATAGTCTATGATTACAATATTGATAGAGACGCTTATACTGAAATCATCTATCACACTGAAGACATGTTTAATCTTCCAGAGCCCACAAGGTGGTGTTTAATGATTTAATATTAGCTATAATCCTATCATTTCCCTACTTTTGCCATAATTACTTGTCAGAACCAAAACAGTATGTTCTGTGAAAATCAGCTTGCTACTTTATAACTTGTCCACCTGAGCAAGTCAAATTTATTTTTGTTCAAGAAAAACAAAAAAGGTTCATTTATTTCATTTATCTTGTCTTATGTACTCCTTGGTGCTATCCAAAAAGTAACTGCCACAAAGTAAAAGCCATGCTTTCATAACTTCTTGGATAATTAAACAGCTTTTGATGAGAAGGGTAGGATTGCTTTGTGTATATCAGGCCCGATTTACTTTCCACTATTCCTCAATGAAGTATTCAAGCCCTGCAAAGAAGTTGTAAATCTTTGAATTTCTTAACTTGTTACTGAGAGTTCTGAAAATATGATATCATCTTGGTTCAGTTTTGCCATATTCTACAACGAATAGAGGGATAATTCTTTAGAGGGATAAATCTCTTTGTGTTTTCTGTTTAAAATGTGTTATCAGTAACAGATTTATTTATTAATATAACTTCTGCCGACATCAAGACTGTGCCCCATGGAGAGCTGATGCACATGCCAAGGCTGTTATAAAAGCAGTCAATTTGTTAAATTGTTCTTAGCAAGTTAAACAACTATTAGGAGAAAATAAAGGGGATTTCATTTCCTCAAGTGATGAGGCAGTCTAAAATACACCACGTCAAACCCTGAAATGTGATGTCTGTAAATCAACATCTGCAGGGTCTGCTGTGCTCTGGCCTGCCTTCATTTTACAGGAGTCCCTAAGCCAGGAATAACTGGAGACCCCTGCAGAGTAGCAGAAAGAGCTTTATTATTATTATCACTTTTTTATGTAGCTCAGGGGCTGGGCCCATGCAGTCTCTTGCTTTGTTGATGGTTTATGGGTTTAACAGTATAACAGTATCAAATGCAGAAGGAGATCAGGTTTGAAGAATGAACTAAATAGAACTTGTCCAAACCAAAAGGCTTGGAAAACGGTCTTAATGGGTTTCCCCAGAAAACCTTGCAGTAGTAGAAGCTAAAGTTGTGTATAAAGCCTCCGTTCATTTATTATTGCAAAATTAAAAAATATACATTTTTATTTTGCAACACATACTACAAAATACATTTCTGTATGATATCACTAATTCATATATCATATCTGTTATTATTTTCAAAGCACATGTTATTATCCAGAGGTCAAGCAATGTGTCCTGAGCTCTGTGCCATTTTGCTATATTAAATCTTACAGAAATGTAAGGAAAAAATAGTGGAGAGAAAAAAAACAAACAAACAAACAAACAAACAAAAAAAAACAGAAGAAAACCAAGATTCTAAAGCTAAGCACAAAATTTTTCATCCAGCATTTTTTCGGGTCTATATCTGATACCAATATTAAAAAGGTTGCTCACTGATGGAAAATTATGTGCGATTTAAGCAGCTGACTGACAAACAAGAACTGAGACAGCATTATTTGGGTAGGTTATAGGAATATATTCTTTTAAAAAGACATTTAACTAGCAGAAATGTTTTTATACTTTCCAAAGGAGTAGCTAAGAATAATTCATTTTAGACAAATATTTGGCAGCAAAATGTTTAACAATGTGGCATTTACACAGATATATTTTGTTTATCTTTGTGTATTTCTTTCTATTGCAGGTGCGTTGAAGCAGTAAAAGCTTCTCAGTATGTAGAGTTAGCCAATGACCTGGAAATTAATAAAGCTACTACGTATTTGAAGCAAAAGGATTTTAACCAGGTCTAGTATCTTTTCACATTACTGTTTTTATTAATATTGTGTTTTATTGATATTGTGTAACAAACACATCTTACATAGTAGCGGCCTATTTTTCATCAAAGATAAGAGTATTTTATGCAAGTGTAATTTGTATATTGTATTGATGTTGGTTATCTGAAGTGAAGTGACTTTTACTTGAATCATTCTTTTTTTTTTTGTGCCACAGAAGTTGTAGCAAGTGCAGTTCAATTCAGTTCCAGATAACCGCGTTTGGATGTGTTAATCTGTACTAGTTGTCCAAGTGTGCATTACAGTTAATGGGCATCTAGGCAGTCAGTGCAGTCAGTGGGGCCTGGAAGGTAGAATAGCTAATCAACCAGTTGTGTATTTTCTTTCAGATATGTTAACAAAATATATGCAGATGAATTTCATAAATATTGCTATTCTTCATCTTATGCCTCTCTGTGTTCCCTGTGTATTACAACATACCGTCAAGTGCTACAATCTAACTTTGAACTTTAGTTATCCTTTCTATTTTTCCACTGAAATGCAAAATGGAATTAAATTAGGTAAATTTGCACTGTGTCTTGCAAAGCTCAGCATCTTTCCTTCCCCCCAGAAAAACCCTTGCTCCCAGAGAGATGAATGAAGAGAGGTAGGAGGAAACACCATTAATGAAAAGATACAGCTTTTGAACCTGAATATATATTAGCAAATGAGGAAGGGCACTGAAAAGAAACAGCATCAATGCTTCCATGTAGTAGTATAGCTTGGTGCTCAAAATTCATTATTTGGCAGAAGTTCAGATGTTAGATCTACTGAGTCCCTTTTGTTTTAAGTTTTAAGTAACTGATAAAAAGCAGAAGTATTTTAACAAGCCAGAATAAGGTAGGATTGAAAATGTTAACACAGTAAAATTATTTGTAAGAAGAAAGAGTTTAAAAGTCCAAATACCTCTCAGTCTTGGATTTCAGCATCAGTTCAGTAAGTAGAAGATGGAAAAAAAATGTGAAGTAGTGGCACAGAGGTGCATCCTTTTCCTCTCTTGATGGCCAATATGATTTATCATGGGTAAGATGTGGAAAAAGTTGTTATTTTAGTTGTACATTATAAGAAATTTAATCCATATAACATCACTTCAAAGATTAGTGTAGTGTTTTCATCCTACTTAGGCTACTTATTTAAACATTTTTGTTACGTTTGTAAATATGCACGTGAATTAAGTTTTGGTTGTGTAGATACGTAGAGACTACGTGTGTGCGTTTATGTAGGTGAGGTACCATCCTGCAACTCGCTATCCAGTCCCAGTATGAACTAACTTCTGCCTAGGAATTTCATGATCAGCTCCCCTCATGGGATCTTCTCTTTGGCTGTGAAAAAAGGCTTGGTTTGAAATGTGGGAAGCTGGAAAACTGCTTCCTCTGAATGAAAAGCAACTCCAATATTTGACGGGATTTGCTCAGTCTCCTCTGACAAGTGCTTTCCAATGCATTCACCGATGGGTGGTGAATAAATTAGAAGGAATGTAACAGCTTTTAGGTTTGCATGAGTGGTAAGAAGTGTGAGAGATCATGTACAGCAAAACTGCAGCTGAAGGGTGAACTCCTCCGTCACCTTCTTCCATCCCACAGCTTGGAGGGGTGTAGGCAGGGCCTTCTGCTTGATTTAAGCTTGTCTTCTGTTTTCGTATTTAAGGTCTTCTGTCTTCCCGAACTGCTCTTGCTCTTCCTGTCTACCCTGCCCTCTTCCCCTTCACAGCGAGAAAGTTGTCCTTTGTCATGATGCAAGTTTGACTTGCTTGCTAAGATTAGGAAGGAGTTTGAAAGTCTGGAAAATTTTGCCAAGTCTAGTACTTCTTTTGGTCATTTTTGCAGTGTGAGACAGGTATGTAAACAGTAGTAGGATCTCAAGAGTTTACTATTTAGATGGCAATTTTCTTTTTCTTTGCAATTTCCAGTTGTTATCCAGCATAAGTTAAATACATATTTCAATTCCGATGCTCCTTTGGAGCACTCCGATGCAAGAGAGGAAAAGGAGTTGGAGTTTAGGAATAAGTGCAGCAGCAGCTCATTTTGTTTTGATTATGGGGCAGGAGACCTTTAACCTGCACTGGAACTATTTAAATGCTGGGATAGTAGATTGGACTGCAGAATGATGATTGCACTGAATCTGTTTTGTTCTAGTAAAACTGCAGCTGCCACTTAAATTCATCCTGTCTGTTGGTCATATACTTGCTAACTCACCACCTGTTCAACACACCTTTGGCTGAAGAACAAGAAGGAAAATTTTCTGAAATATTCAATTTAAATGCTGGAAGTTTTAGTATGTTTTAAAAAAATAGATTTTTATGATGCCACTGTGATGAGTTTAACTTTGTGCTCATAATGCATGTTATTTTAAAACAATCACAACCTAAATTAAGATGAAATCAGTTTGAAATTCCCTAAGTGTTTCTAGGTAGTATTTTATTTATTGCATTTCTTTTAGATAGTTTGGATATATTCTTAGTGTGGAAGAAAACCAGTTATAATTACCATACGTACCATTAAGCCATACAGTTGCTTCATGTTTCTGGCAGATCTTTCTTAGGTCAGGCTTGCTGCTTTTGAAGCTTAACTTAAGCCACACAAAATCAGACATTAAAGAATGATTTGGACAGCCTGTGTTTAGGTCGTTCAGTCCAAGTAATCATTATTTTGAGGATTAAAAATGAGAAATTATTTAGAAATATATAAAATGGTGGTGCAGAAACAGCATTTCTACTCTGCAAGAGCAAAAGGAGCATTGCTGTGGATTTTCATTCCAAGACCCAATATAGCTGAAATGGCTTGAGAGATCTGCAGCATATTTATTAGTAAGTGAACAGAGCTCGGGATCGTATGTACTTTTTCTTTAATAATAATAATAGGAAAAAATAATCCTATCTAATCATTCTAATCAAAGGTGTTATTCAGCAGCAAAGCCAAGGCAAATAACTGCAATAGAAAATGTTTTACTGGAAAGTAACTTTGAACTATATAGCTAAGTTCAGAGAAGGAGAAATCCATTGTAACAAATACACAGCTTTTGCTCAAAGCAGCAAGTTTTGGTAACAGTAGGGTACCTCAGATATTCTAAAGTATCTGCAAATATTTAGGACCATTTCTTTTTTGCTGAAAGTCATAAAAAATAAAATTGCCACAGCTAAAACTTCACATTTCAGAAACTACAAACTCTAGATTCAAACTTTTGAAATCCTGTTCATGATTTAAAATACCATATTTCTTTAGTGAATTTTCTATTATTAAGAAAATATTCTGACCTTTAGTAGTTTGTATTTCTAGGGTACAATATGATTTAATTGGTGAGCTACATCTAGCTTTATGTACTGCTTCATGTGTCATTTTACACATCACTAGGACAGTTATGTGTTTTGTGTAAAGTAGCTATAAAAACAGTATGCGTGACAGCTAATGAAAACATGCTTTCCTTTTGTCTGTTTTGGCATTCCCTATAGAGTATCAGGCATTTTCTTTGATGGTAAACAGCCAACTGCAGCTTTCATGTAAAGGAAGAAAAGAATTTTGAATTGCTAATGACGATGCCTAAACTGTGGCTGCTACATCTCTGTTGTAACAGAGGAAAGAACTGGGCCCGCTGTTACATGCTAATACTTCATGGAGTTAATACAATTATTTAGTATAAAGAAGCCAGATTTTCTTACTGAGTTTGTACTTAAAGCAGAAAAGAAATCTGCCCTTTATATTTAAGTCTGTTTGGTAGTTGGGAGTACTTTATAATCCTAGAATGTGTTTTCTTCTTCACATTAGACAAAAACAACTGCAGATTGAAAGCCAGTCCTGTACGGTCTTAGATGTTGTTATATAATATGTATTTTTATCTTTTTAATGAAGTATTTAATGCAAGAGAACTGGAAAATACAAATGCGAGTGTTTTAATTAGTGGACAAAAGTAAAAGCAAATCATATAAACTTGATAGAACTGTCAGATATATAGTTACATCTAATCCGAATATTAACTTTTCAATAGAATTGGCAATTTAATATTTGTATTTTTGTGGGTCAGTATGTATATGTGTGGGCATGCAGATACGAACACAGCCCTAGTAATGATCGTGTGCATGATTATATGAGGGAACCTATTAATTTAAGCAGTTTATTTCTGTGCAGTTTATCAATGTGTATGTTTTCTGAAAGAATTTTGGTACAGGTTTGATACAGTGAAAGTAAATTCCTTGTGAATTGCTTCTAGGCTGTGGAGACTTTAAAAACATTTGAAAAAAAGGATAGCAGAGTAAAGAGTGCAGCTGCCACAAACCTTTCATTCCTTTATTATTTGGTAAGTGTTTGCTGTAATGCAGTGAGTTAAGAACTAAAGCTCATGTTGCAGTCTTTGTGTCTATGTAGGAATTTTTGTGTTTGTCAAATAATCTGTATTAAAAAGAAACTGCAGCTGCAGCTGTTAGAGGAGCAGTGCGGGGATGGCCTTTCCTGGCTGTAGCTGAATTTTGGGGCCTGTCTCTCGTTCACTACTGCTGGAAGCAGAGAGACAGTGAGGGCCAGGCTGCAGAAGAAACCTAGAGGGAGACTGGCGCAGCAGTGTGAAGCTCAGCAATGACACTTAAACCTCAAATCCTGAAGACCCTGACTGAGCCTCAGGAACATAAAAAGTTTGCAGGTTGGAAAGGGGTGTGTGAATGTGAAGTGTGGGGGTTATTTGGGTTTATTATAGCAAAACAGATATCAAGTGTCCTGTGCAGCTTGAAAGAGCTGGTCAACTTTGGGCAAACATATCAGCAATACTTGAGGGCTGAATAATTTTTTTTTTCATTTTTAGTCTTTTGAAATTCTACTGTAGTAACTATCAGAAGCCACAGTTAATGTCAAGAAAATCAACTGACAAATTACTGGTACAATGGCTGTTTTGTTCATGTAGGAGAATGAATTGGCACAAGCAACTGACTATGCAGATTTAGCGGTAAATTCTGATAGATACAATCCAGCAGCGCTGACTAATAAAGGAAATACTGTTTTTGCAAATGGAGACTATGAGAAAGCAGCTGAGTTCTATAAAGAAGCTCTCAGGAATGATTCCTCATGCACTGAAGCACTTTACAACCTTGGTAAGAAAAAGGTGTTTTTGAGATTTAAGTTTTGCATAAATGTAATGCTAGTGTTTCAGAGAATTTGATAAACTAACAATTATTAGTTTATTTGGTAGTTGATGTTATAACAAAGTCTTGTCCTTATGTTGTAACAAAGTCCTATCTGTGCTTCCTGCCTCTTCCATAAAAACACTATACCACTGTTAATCATCTGCCATTATTAGTTGATGTTGGTAAATCATTTTGAAGATAAAGTTGCTACAAGTATTACTATCTACTCAAAATACACATTATATTTTGTATTAATCAATCAGAGTCTTTCCACTCCTGATGGACATCCATTCTTCTTGCTGAAAAAATGAGCTGATGCATGACCTTGGTCTTTCATTAGGTTCAGTTCATTGCTTGTTTCAGTTTGATGTGTCGTGCTCTGCGCAAATGATTGTAAGGGAAGGGCTGTGAGGAGGGCTCTTGAGTAGAGATTCCATAAATGTCAAGGCAGTTACACTGGAACTCAATCTCCCAGCAAATTTTTGTGAATTTAATCATGACTCTCTGTATTAGAAATGTGTGCGTATATTTTTCTTTTGCTTATGTTGATTTTTTTCAGAAAGAACAATGTAATTGATTTTCTAAAAACTACTACAGAACAAAAACAAAAATATTTCTCTCCCCCTCCCTCCCTCTCTCTCTCCCCCTCCCTCCCTCTCTCTCTCCCCCTCCCTCCCTC
>NW_010577486.1:46047-71485 GCF_000705375.1 Tinamus guttatus | reverse complement strand
TGGAATTGCTGGTTGTATATAATGTAAATATTCAGACAAAAATACAACTTGATAACTTCCTGAATACTCTATTACTTAAATTTTCTTGGTTATGTTGGCAGTTATTGTGCTGCAGTCATCTTTTTCTTGTTGTATTAATGTTGTAATCTTTATTTCCTTAGGTTTATCATACAAGAAGTTAAACAGAATAGATGAAGCTTTGGATTGTTTCCTGAAACTTCATGCAATTCTTCGAAATAATGCCCAAGTTCTTCACCAAATAGCAAACATGTATCCTTGACTGACTTGTGATGGTGACTTTAGTAAATTCATCTCATTCACTTTTACATATATTCTACTCATGACACAAAGATTAAGAAATGCACATTTGTGTCTATTACATGTGTTTCTCTGATGCTTAAAAAAGACACAGTAAGTAATACATTAAGACTGTTCTTGCATTAATCATCGTCCCACAGAATATTTAAACAGTTATACCCAGAATCCAGGTGTTGACTGTAATATTTAAAATGCTGCTGATATTATGAAAATAATGTGATAGATATGAACCCAGTGAGTAAAAGCCTTAAGAAAAAAATATCTTGGAGATGGAAGTGAAGTTTGATTCTGAAAACTCTTCTCTGATTGCTTTGTGTAAAAAAATAATTCTTTCAGAATAGACTGGAAAGCCTTCCATCCTCTGCGTCCTGATTGTTCCTGTACCAGTGGTGAAGGCTAGAAATAAATACCTAATTCTCACACCTCGTTGTTATAAGTGAGGGAGTCAGAGTAAAATTAGCAGAAGAGAACTAAGCCTACAGTGTTTTTAAGGTGAAAGAGCTGCCAAAACCTCTGAATTGTTTCCCTTTCTTCAGTTCAACCAGAGCTATTTCTGATAGGTAAGAAGTTATGAAGGCAGTGTGTGTAAATTCCAAATGAATTCCCACGCTGGAGTGACTGGCATATGGTCTTGCATGACATAAAGTGATGGGAATTCATAGTAAACCAAGTATCACCAGCACTAGAATTGTCCTTAACTGAAGAAACCTCAGATATGAAGTGATGGACGATCCAAATCAAGCCATAGATTGGCTCATGCAGTTGATCAGCGTAGTGCCAACTGACCCACGTGTACTTTCAAAATTAGGGAAATTATATGATAATGAAGGTGATAAATCCCAAGCTTTTCATTACTACTATGAGGTACTTACTCTTTATTACTTTTCCAATGCATTTTCTATGTTGTCATTGTCTCATGCATCAGATTAATGGCTGATTCCTTTCAGTGATCTAAAATGTCATTGAAAAGGAACAAGAATGAGATTTGGGGACTTTTTTTTTTTAGTTTACATTGACCCCTAAAACTTGTGGGTTTTTTGTTTGTTTGCTTTTGCTTTTATTTACAATTTACTCTGAACCAGACAGTCAAAAATGGATGTAATAAGTGTGATTTTAAAAGTGTATAAATAGACTGCATTATTTGGAAGGCACATAGGAGTGTATAGTGGCTATATGTGTATGTGGGTATATATTAATATTACAGTTATATGCTGTGGAGTTGGTTTAAAAACCTCTCACCAGGTCTTCTCTGCTGCTATGTATCTCCCCTGGAGCCTCTATTAAATGAGCCAGCCGTTTGCTTGAATCAGGTCTGTGCAATGACCTGATTTGGGGGATTTTTTTATTTTTTTTTCTTTTCTTTTTGGACAGAGAAAAGGGAGGGAATCTGGGTTCTTTCATCTTCCTGTGGCAGCTGGGAGACCCTAGGGATCTCTTGAACTGGCAAAGCAGAGATTTCTGCCTTCTTCACACATGTGCTATTAATTTGCTATCCTCCTACTCAACACCTAAATACTTTGGATTATTCCAGCTAATTAAATGCCTTTCTTTTGTGTTAAAGACTCAAAGAATTTGTCTCTGGAATGAGCAAAATATGTGAGTTTGGGGGGGGTGGTGTTTGTTGTTAAGCATGCTGTGTTCTTCCCTAGGTTTGACTTTAAAAGACTCAAAGAATTTGTCTCTGGAATGGGCAAAATATGTGAGTTTGGAGGGGGGGGCGTGGTGTTTGTTGTTAAGCATACTGTGTTCTTCCCTAGGTTTGGCTTTATTTTAGTAGTAGTTAAAGCAAGTGCCACACAGATCGACCTTAAAAATTATTGATTTGATTCAGATGGATTCGGAAAGGGAAGTGTTAGTTCATAGCCAATGGAAATTAGTATAGTTTTTTCATATGCTTAGGTTCAGGCCCATTTTCAGGTCCTGAATGAGAATCAAACAAGTGGGGTGTTTTTTTTGTTTTGTTTTTGTTTTTGTTTGTTTGTTTTTGGAGGGTTGGTTGGTTGCTTGTTTTGTTTTGTTCTTCCAAACTGTGGGTAGGATTAAGCAAGCTCTGGCAGCGCAGCTGGGGTTGTTTCAATCACCCAAGGATATCAGACCTAGCTCCTTGCTGCCGTTCCAGGAGGTCACAGGCCTTCTTTAGCTTTCGGGTCTTACCTGTCTCTTGGATTCTCCAGGAGTTTCTAAATTGCCTTGTGTATTCAGTGTGAGGTGGTACATGATTAAAAGCAGAGCCATTAGAAAAAATCAGGAACAATTATAAACAAACAGAAGATACGTGTTTGAAGTCTTGAACATTCCTGCAAAGACCAAATTTGATTTTTGGTGAAAAGGACTGTTATGATTCAATATAAATTCACAGTTATAGAATGTGTTTTTGTGAATGGAAATCAAAAGCTTCAGGTGGATTCATGCAGGTACAAGAAGCCTGAAGAATTTACTACTTATTTTGTCTTACACCTGCAGAAGTTATTCCACTGTTTAACATTTCAGGCAACTTATTTACATATGTACACATCTAAGTAAGTTTTCCTGCTTGAAACAATACTTAATATTTCAAATAAGGATGGATGGAAAACGTGACAGACTCATCTCACTCTTCTAAACTCTAACTCTCTAACTCTTCTAAAAAGCATTCTGTAGTTAGAAAATTTAGCTTTTTTGAATTATTAAGTATAACACACTTCTTTGATTCATATATTACATATTTTGGCATCTGGAAAGTTAAACACTTAGCTGAGTAAAATATTCCAGAAGTCACATGTGGCTGTTGTTTATCACTAAAATTGTGTTTCTTTCCCCATTCTTATTTCGTCAGTCATATCGGCATTTCCCTTCAAACATTGAGGTCATTGAATGGCTTGGAGCATACTACATTGACACACAGTTTTGTGAAAAAGCCATTGAGTACTTTGAAAGAGCTGCACTTATCCTGTAAGTAATTATTATTTTATGCAAAATCTAATATTGTGTGATTAGGTATCTGTAATTACAGCCAGAGATGAATCATTTGGAAAACATTCATACTATAATCAAATGTTAGAATAAATATATTTTGAAATATTATTTAATTTTCTCAACTTTCTGTTTGTTTAGAGGGCATTTTTGTTCTTAGTGGGCAATTTCTTTCTTCCTTTTGGACCCACAACAATATTAGATGTTAGAACTTCTTCTATTTATCCTTTTCAATTAAACACAGCTATAAAATGGGAAAACACTTTCATAAGCCACCAAGACCACCTCCTGTGTGGTCTTGTGTAAAATAGTTCATTTCTGTTATTTTCTCATTTGGTGATAACTGGTTTAGATAAAAACATCTTCTGACAGTTCCTGCTGTATTTTCTCCTTTCACATAGTCACTCCTGGGTTTTTTGTTTGTTTGTTTGTTTTTAAAAAAGACATTGCAGACTATATGTAGAATTAAGTCAAAAATATGCAGTATTTAATTTCCATTGGACAGTGAGCATATATTGATAAATTAAATTGATCTATATATTTGGAATATAATAAGGTAAAGTTGACAATTTGTTCTGACTATACTGCAAATAAGTAGTTAGAACTTCAGTAAGAAACAACTCTGTTTTTTATGGGGCTTGAGGTAGAATATATGTTGAATATTATTGAAGAGAAAATCCTAGCTTTATGTAAGAGTTGAAAGTTAAGAGTAAATTGAAAAACAAAGATTGCATTCAAAGTGGCATAATTATAAAGAAACAGAGATGTAGATTAAAAGGGAAAATACTGGAGGCAAGTTCACAGATTCAAATATCAGGAAAGTATCAACAATATGTTTAAACATAGAGTTAACTGAGCTTGTGCCTGTTATTGCCTGGGTTGCATGTTTTGCATGCATTTTAGACTCCTCATGGTACACAAGAAGTTCAGAGCCTGGCTATAATTTTTTTTTTTTTTGAGTGACAACAGTGATAATAGCACAAACTCCTAGAGGTCAACAAAAGAAAAAAGTATACAAAAGCCATAACAGGGCACCAGCCTTCTAGCACACCAATAACCAAAGTGCATTGCCCTAAAACAAGATATTGGACTCAACAAGCTGTGTGAAGGTCGTGTTCCTGATACCAGCATCTGTGAGTCCCAGGCCCCTGGGGAAAGACAGTTTGGCAACAGCTGGCTCTGCAGTTCCTGAGGTGCAGGTCCTTGCTCCCTGCTGGGTGCCTGGGGTCCGTGCTCCCTCAGGAGAATGCCTTCGGAGTCGTCTCCCTAGGGTGGAACTGATGTGAGCAGATTGATCGTTGGCTGTCAGTTCTGTTCAGTTGGTCTTCAAAGTCTGTACAGTGGAAAGGACCTCCTGTTAACTTAATAATAGGTATTACAGATATTCAAATAATTTATAGTTTCAGATACAACAAACCCTAAAAAGAAAAATATATATATATATAAATAGTACATTGACTGTAGACCTTCAGCTGCTTTTCACCAGGTAGTTATTTACTGTCAAGACGCCCCTAGCAATTTTTTCATCTATTATTTATGCTCAGCCCTCTCCCTTCTTTAGCACTTCCTTTACTTAAAGGTTGGATAATATTCATTCATGTTCAGCACAACAGTGTCCACTCTAATCTCTATTGTACTCATGCAATTGGATAGCGCGTGCTGGCACTCACAGCCTTTTCAGAAACTTTGGGAGGGGGAAAAAAAAATTGAAACTAAAAATAATTATTTCATAAATTTGTTTTGGCAACAGTCTAAATATTTCAGGCTTATGTTGCAGCTGGTCCCCATGTGAAACAGGAAGCATGTAGATTGCTAAGTATTTTTTAATTGCTAATGTATTATTATCTATAAAAATTATCTATAATTCCAGTCTGTAGTAGAGAGAATTTATTATTTTGGGGATTAAATTATCAATGGTAAATAACAGAACATAGATAATACTTTATATTAAAAATTAGTCTAGATTTGCAAATTGTTAAATATGAACTTCTCAATAGTATTACTGACTGTAAATAAAGTTATATTTTAAAGGATTGACTTTATTTTAGTCTTGATCACCATTTTTACCAATGTAATATTGTCTAGTGTATTCAGGGGTTTAATTACAACAACCATATTTTAGTTTGTATTTAAAGATAATATGTCAGACAAAGAATTGAGGAAGTTTTTCATTATTCTCCCTTTTAGCAGTACACATGAATCAAACATTATTAAGTGGTGAATCTAATGCTGACTGCTGCCACTTCCTTCTCTGTTGGATTTCCATACTGAACCACCTAATAAGCTTTAATGAAGAGTGGTGTTCACGTTTGCTTGGCTACCTTTAACAAGGGACACGTTCAGCTGCAACCAAACAACACGAAGCCGCTCTCTTGCCTGAGTTCGTTTGGTAGCAGCTACTGTGCAAGCAAACAGGTTATGGAGAGATGAAAATGGCCTGTGCCAAAATTTAAAACCTGTTAGCAAGTGCTCATGTGCAGTGCCTTTTGGACATGCCACCGTCAAACTACAAACCACCAGCGAAAAGTGCTTGGCTTGCAGAACATCCTTAAGCCATTGACATGAAAATTTCCTACATTCTCATGTTATCTTCACAGGAATAAGGAAAGAATCCGACAGTTTTGTAGTACATGTGCAGCCGCCTCAGTATTTTCTCTGACCTTCCATATCACCCTTGCGTGCTAGAGGGAGCATCCAGGCACAAGGCAGGAGGAAGTGCTTGGGAGTGGGACCCCCCTGGGGAGATTTCCTCAGTATTTTGTTCCCTTCCCCTGCCTCAGGATTCTCTGCTTGGGTCAAGATCAGTGGATCATGTGTCAGGTCAACGAGCTGTGTCAGGTGCATAGAGTCATGATGGGGAGCACGACTGTAACACGGGGCTACAGGCCTGCGAGGCAGAGTCCAGTGTGTGCGAGCTGACCAAGCTAAACCCTTCCTATTTAATAGCAGGTTTTCCCCAGTGCCATGCAGAATACTGTTGTGTATTCATTGTGTGGCAGCTGCATAATTCTTTTTTTTTTTTTATTCAGGCCAACACAAGTGAAGTGGCAGCTGATGATTGCCAGTTGCTATAGAAGAAGTGGTAGGTTCTGTAGCAGTTTCCTTTTTGTTTAATTAGAGGTTTATTTTCAAAAGTTACACATTTTGATTTTTTTTTTATATTTTCTGCATGTGTTATATTGATCTTAAAATATCTTGAAAACTTCAGTTACGTGTTATTTTGATAGGAATTTTCTTCGTATTTATATGTAATAAAGTGTAACTTTTCTTTAAGTCCAAGAAGTATGTGTGTACTGATTTATGCTCAGAACACTCCTTGGGAATTAAAATAAGTTATTATATCATAAATGATTTGCCAGTAGTTTTTAAATGTATACTGTGGTACTGTCTAACATAAATCATTAGAATTTGAAGTTGCTTAGTTCCCATAATTCATTTGCAACAGTAAATACAATTTCTTAATGTGCTGAATTTTTAAACTGATATCTTGTTGATCAATATTCTTGTGATTAGAAACAAATAGAAAAAGACACTATTTTTTCATCATCTACACCACATTTCAAGACACTTGAATGCTGTAAATTGTTTTCTTCTTTTTTTGCTGTCCCATCGTTGCCACTCTCCTTTTTCCTTTTTTAGAATTTTGCAGAAGAGACTTCAATAATATGTCAGTGCATTTTCTCACTCTGCTCAGTTTAATTTAACAGTGGAAAAAAGGAACAGGAGTTAGGAAATTCATTGGGATCAGTGAATTAAGACCAGTCAGCACCCCCTAAAAACAGACAGATTAACTGCTTTCCCAGCAAAGAAACGCAATGGTTTTGGCTGCTGTTTAGATTGCTTATGACACTGGCAGAATTTCCAGCTTATCAAGTTAACATGTCCCAGGTCAGTTTGATCTCTGCCTAGCATTAAGAAAATGGGGATATCTCAACTAACTTTTTGTCTCATATTCTGTGGAATGAGTTTTTATATTCGCAGTGTCTGTCAGTCCTCTCTGTAGTCTCAAAGAGAATTGCTTTGCTACCAGTTCTGTGCAAAATCGGGGTTTGGGCAGGAGAGAGACACAAACTCATGCTCCAGTTGAAGGAAGAGGAGGCAGAGCTCGACTGTTAGACAGTCCCATTTGACTAATCCATATACTTGCAGCCTCACATAAGATGTAGTATGTGAGATTAAATATCATCTTTCAAATGTGTCACAGCATCATAAGGTGCAGTCGGAGTTATTGGGCATGAGGTTCTAGAGGTAGGTGGACAAAGGACAAAAATCAGTAGGAACTAGTGTTCACCAATTCTAGACTTCACAGAATAATTTGGATTGTTTTCACATGCTTTTAATTTTTCCTGTTAGGTACTAGTTAAAGAATGTAAAGCTTCATTTTACCAGACTTGGATTTGGAGTGTTAAATCAGATTCTTGAAAGGCTGAAGTGGTGTCAATCTGTATCAATTCCTCATCTGATATCCTTTCTTGTTTTTGAATATGTGAGTTTTGTTTGAGCTGTTTGTTTTGTTTGCAGGTAACTACCAGAAAGCTCTAGACAAATATAAAGTCATTCACAGAAAATTTCCGGAGAATGTTGAATGTAAGTTGTTTTGTTGAATGTTAGTCAATTCATTCAGTGGGACACCTCTCAAAGGGAAGATTGTTATATTGAATATATGTGTTAGTAATTCACACAAAGAAACTCTTTTTCTAAAAGAATATTTCAGTTAACTTTTTCTTCACACTAATACCACTTTTTTTTGTGACAACACTGGAGCATGTAATAATAGGGTAGTGCTGAGGAAGAAACATGAAAATTTTAGTTGTGGCTGATTGATTGATTCCCTTCTCTTGCATATTTTCTGTATTTTGTAATCATGTTATTTAACCTTCCTTAGCATAATCTGTATGTATACACATACTTCTAGTCTCTACTAGTTGAATCTTTTGTAATGTTTTCAGATGTTAGAAAGTTTCAGTAAGTTTTACAAAAACCCAGCTCACCTAAAGAATGTAGAGAATGAGTTTTTGTTGGTGGATTTTTAAGTCAATGACTCTCTAGAATATCCGTAGAGAATTTCAAAATAAACTTCAGGAAATGTCGCTTTGAAGAGTAGAAGTCTTTTGGCGGAAGCAGCCACTGTTGTAGTGTAGATGAAAGAGCCATGTAGACAATAAGCTTTGTCACAGGTTGTCAGGACATCCCCTTATATCCCACGCTGCTATATTTCCAAACTACAATGTTGTTACCAAAAAGGTTACACTTTTAGATATTATGTAGCAAGAAAATTTACTATGTTTTAAAATAAAATGGTCTTATTTTGTTATAATGAACTTTTTTTTTAAAGAGGAATCATACAGTTCTGTTGTCCTAGAATAATACTATTACTCCCTGCTCTATGGTAGGAGCAAAATGTCACTTCATATTGGCTATTTATATCTCAGATTTTTTAGAAAAGTCTATTTTTATTTGAACATTATTACAGAAAAGTACAATACTGTTCTGCTGTTAGACAAGAAAATTAAACCAATTAAAAAGTTATCTGCTAAAAGAAACCTTCACTCTTCCCTCCTTGGCTATGCCCCCTCCCTTATGCTGGTCTTGTGCTTATTTGACTGCTCAGTGGAACAGCTCAGCTCACTCAACCAGCAGAAAACTAACTTAGCAAAAAGAAAAGTGAATATATTTGTGGGAGCAGTCAGGAGGGGAATAAATCACATCATGCTCACGTCTGCCTCAGAGGCAGGTTTTCTGAGGTGTTAACAAAAACATAGGAATAGCAACAGTGTTTTTCCCAGTTGTTATTAAGTTTCACTTCAATGTTTTTAGGGATTCTTTTGGAGTCATCATAGAGCTGTATTTGACCTTCATGTCTGAATTTTTTAATTCTGTTGACACTAATCTTGAAAAATTGCCTACAGGAAAAGAAAACAGTAAAATGCATTCTGATTCACTTGGCATTTGTGAATTGTTTTGGAAAAAAAATACTGATGATAGTGGCTTCTGTGTAATAAGTCAATGCTGTTATTATGCTGTCCAGCTTCCAAAATGTTCTGCAAACATCAAGAGTTCTCAGCCAAATAAATTAGTTTCTTATGTCTTCCACATATATGGATGTACTACTTAGGTATGTAGAAGCTGCATCGCAGGAGGTGTTGAATTCTGAGTCAACTTGCAAGCCTTTTTCTAATATAGTTTTGTGTTCCTGTTAGGTCTGCGATTTTTGGTTCGTCTCTGCACAGATATGGGACTGAAAGAAGTCCAAGAATATATGACAAAGCTCAAGAGAGTAGAAAAATTAAAAGAAATTAGAGAGCAGGTAGGCTTGATTTGTTTTTTCTAAGATTATGTAGTACAACTGCATAACACATATAAAGCTATAAGTCCCTATGATGCTTTAAGATAAAATGTATCTTACTGACTTAGAGAGATTTGTGTTTTTTCTGCCCTTCTGAGGTTTTAGTTTTAAATTGCAGGGTTTTTTTGAGCCCTGAGTTTCTGTGGGTTTAAGTACAAGGGAAAGATTTGGTGACAGGTGTGTGAAGGGAACACAGAGCCACCTGTAAAAAGCATAATGCAGCTGCTTTGGAGTGTCACCTTCCCTACTTATTTTCCAAACTGCTAAAGAGTATTTTCCTTTAAGAAAAAATATATTTGGATATGCAAAAATGAAATGCATCAGCATAAATTCTCAAATTTATGCTGAGGTTGCAAAGCAAAGTAAAGGTATCTGTGACAGCACTTCAGGTATAGCCACGCTGTGACTGACAGACTCCCATCTCCCTGTTCTGGCTCCCTTGTCTACCATGTTTTTCATTTTGTTGCTTTTTGATATCAGAGATTCACAGAATGGTTGGGGTTGGAAGGGACCTCTAGAGATCATCCAGTCCAACCCCCATGCTCAGGCAGGGTCACCTAGAGCACGTGGCACAGGGTGGCATCCAGGCGGGTTTTGAAGATCTCCAGAGAAGGAGACTCCACAGCCTCTCTGGGCAGCCTGTTCCAGGCCTCTGTCACCCTCACAGTCAAGTTGTTCTTCCTCACATGGAGATGGAACTTCTTGTGTTTCAATTTGTACCCAGATGTCTACCACTTTAGAAAGTACTAGATATTTCTGTCCTAAGAAATTCCTCTGACATCTGTGAGCATGAAGTTACAAGCTTTATTTTCAGGCTCTAAAATTACCTAATTTTAATATTTCACCACTTATATTTCCATTAGGAATACCGGTTTCAGTCAACAAAGCCAGTTATAATTCTTTTCTTGCTCCCAGTTTGAGATGAAATCATGATTTCTTGATTGCACCCAATGAAGAGAAAAATAAATGCCAGTATAACATATCTACATTTCAAAGTCTGCACAGAGACTTTTTCTCTATACAGAAATTTATGAAAAAAAAAATGCTATTTCTGACATTGTTTTACCAGAATAAGTACTTTCATATGGAGTTTATTCCAAAATATATATTGTGGAGTACTTAACTTTGCTCAGTTCTCAAGAATGGACAAGTTGTTCCTTCCAGCCAAGGATCTAGAAACATCTGTGAGATTCATTTCTATCCATATTCCTTCTTCTCACAGCATTGGATTTTGTAACTTCATTAAAAAATGCATTTTTTTCATGTCTCAGTTTAAAAAAAGACAGGTATCAGTGTGAAAGTTCGCATAACCTTCTTGGCATTGATGTATACACACATTAATATTTATTTCCCTTAAGTGAGCTTAATGACTAAAAATGAGGGACTGATTGGGTGTGGTGTGAAGCAGTGATGATAGGTTCAGACACTGCTGGGGACGTCCTGCACTTACCTTCAGGCATCTGCATCTGGACTAATCATCTTAAATTTCTTTTGCAGCTGGTGGAGAGAAACAGGCATTTTTAAGATGGAAATCACTGGACCTATTTTAAATGTCTGCTTTTAATATGGGCTGACTTATAAGCTACTAGCTTGGAGCATCACAGGAGTTAGGCATTTGCTTTAGTATTTCTGTAATGTTTTGGGGATAGCATCCTAGGATGTAAAGACCATGAAGGACCTCATCAACTTACTACTCTTTAAGTGACAGCTCGTTCAGACTGCACTGTTGATGATCCATATGTACAGGGTCTGACCCTTTCCCTGCTGGTTAAGGGAATGTCTGTAAGTAGTTTCCCCACACAGCAGTCTGTAGAATCGAGTGACTGCAGCATGAGCTCAATTCCTTCCTGCTTTTTCCTGCTCAGCTTGGGGTGATCAGATGTTCTGCAGGAACAGCACCATTGTGAAACAAAGGAGCAGTCTGATACTCAAATGAAACTTCTGGGGACACTCTTTTGTCCTGAGGTTTCACATGGGATATGAGATGTTTTCTACCTCTTCTTCTTAGCCTGGGGTTCTGAAATGTTGTCTCGTCCCAACCTGCAACTGGAAGGGTTACTGCCATATTTCAAAGTACATTACCTCATGCTTGGGGCATGTTTTCTGTCACACGATCTGGCATAAAGAGATATGTCCCCCACATTAGTGTTTTATTTAAAGGTAAGGTTTGGCCATCATAGTGCAGCTCACTTTAATTTAGCTATTTCAAAATTTTCAATTTGGTTCAGGTATTTTTAGCTTAGACTGTCTTTGGAATTTTTTTTTTCTCCTTTTAATCCAGACACATCTTATAACATGCAGAATATTTGAATCTTAAGTAATCATTTCTCTTCCATTACTGCAGTTTTTTTACAATCTGACTTTACAATGTGAATATTAAGAAATCTCACTTCAGCCGCAGTTGTCTGGTCCTTCAGGTTTGCAACAGCACTCTTCAGCTTGATAACAAAAAATATCTGTATTAAACCAAATGGACAGATTTCACAGAATCGCAGAGTGGCTGAGGTTGGAAGGGACCTCTAGAGATCATCTAGTCCAACCCCCCTGCTCCAGCAGGGACACCTAGAGCACGGGGCACAGGGTGGCATCCAGGCGGGTTTGGAAGATCTCCAGAGAAGGAGCCTCCCCAGCCTCTCTGGGCAGCCTGTTCCAGTGCTCTGTCACCCTCACAGTCAAGAAGGTCTTCCTCATGTTTCAAGTCCTCTATATCCATTTCACTCAACTGGACTCTCATTCCACTGCATGGTGCTGAGTAAAAGACAGAAGGTACCAGTACCTTGTGCTAGAGGGGTCTGCTGTCTGGATTTGCTGGCAGGCTTGCAGGTTTGACTCCGAGGGCAAACACCCTGTGTTACAAGCACATTCTGGGTGGTGTCTGGAAGCCAAGTGGGAGTAAGACCCAGTCAGTGATCTGCAGGGAAATTTCTTTAGGACTTTCCTTCTCCAGGTGATAATACATGAATCACTTGTAGCAAGGGCCGCACTCATAATGATGATACGTGTGACAGGCATTGATCATGCGCAGGTAGGCAATTCCAAGCCATCATGTTAGAGGTCAGAGAACACGAGCATTGACATTGACATGGCATTTCACTCTCCTTTCTGGAATATGCAGAAGTAATAAGGGCATATCGGGACTACTCCCCTCTCAGGGACAGAAGCAGAAGTGTCAGTCATTCAATGCTAAAATACTGTGTGTTGAACTGAGAAAAAATCAGAAAATCAGGGTGCCTCACTGGATCGTGAATGGGAGATTTAGACCAAAATCATGGAGGAAATATTTCAGACTTGAGGATTTCCCAGAATAGCTAAAAAGTATAAGAAATTCTGGGTCCAGGCTGGCTGTTCCAAGGCAGTTTCTGGTTTCAGGCTAGGCTCACTGCTTTCCTGTCTGACTGCTATGCGTTTTGATTTAAGAGTCATTTTCCTTCTTTCGGTGGGAAGCCTGGAAGTTTTTTCACGCCTTCTGTGTCATCCCAACTTTGCCAGATGCCATGATGTTTTCTAGAGAAAAATGAGTGAGCAATTAAATAAAACTTTTTGCTTTGGGACAGCATCTCTAGCAGTAATTGGCCTGCATATTTGGTTTGGTAGGATATACATACTTTTTAAGTGGATCCTGAGTTCATATATTGAAGTAAGATCCAGAGATGACTTTATTAATAGCTTTGAGCTTTAAACAATAAATGTTTGTACGTAGCCATCAAAAAGTCCCTTACTAAGATGTATGTTTTGTAGTTGACAAGATTTGTGTATAAGAAATAGGGCATTTCACCATGAGAAACCGTGTGCTATGCAATACAGAGGTATCACTCTGACAAACAGTTAAAGTTTCCAAATAATCCTAAAAATAACACAGCTGGAAGATGTTTTGATACTTTCCTCAGCACAAGAGTTGACTTATTTTTAAAAATAGTTTTAATTTATTTACCTTTGCCCTTATCCTACATTTAAGAGCCAGCAACAAAATAAATTTTCTCTAATATACAATGCTATGCCAAATATTAAAAGTTTAAGATTTATGGAGTAAATAGCTCGTTTTATAGATTTCCCTATTCCCCCTTCTTGAATCTTTACAACAATAAAATGCTTGTAGGTTTTACAAGTTGTTAATAGGCAGAGGCTACTTTGAACTCATGCAAAGGTGACCATTTTGCCTGTTTTTTCAGCTGTACTTTACAAAGGGTCACCTGAACTACCTTTATGCACGTTTCTTTTACAAATTTTATCTGAAGAAAAGTAATTTATTGAGATGCTCTGTTTGAATTCCATAGGACTCTAGTTTCATGTAAATGTTGGATTTAACACTGATTTAACTACAGTTGTGTGCATTGAAAAAGTAAGCTTTATTAGTTGTAGTAAAGCAAGCCTAGTTTAATGTTCTTTTACTGTGTTAGTAATAAACTAAGTTGAGTTTTCAATAATTATCTGTAATGCATGTTAGTAAATGAGGTTTTTGTTCTGTTCTTTCAAACCTGTTTCACTCTTCTCTAGCGCATTAAATCTGGCCGAGACAGCAGCGCACGTGGCCGCAGAGAAGGAAGTGCTGGTGGTGGTGAGTGCTTGTTTAATATCCCTGCTTAAATGTCAGCGCTGGCAGAATTCTAAAGAAAATAGTTTTTCTTAAAGTGTTTGTAAAAACCCTCTTTAACTGTACATTTCTAAAATGCATGTGAATACTCAGTGGATAATAAGCAAGTATTTTACAAATATTGTTTCATATTTTTTCAATTCTCTCATTGCTGTGTGAAAGCTTCGCCAATAGAGTACAATATATTTGGTCTAAGAATTTATGCTTTATTTACAGCTAAAAGTCTGTATATGCAGGTTTGTATACAGATCTTGGTGTATTCCTGAAGCTAAATCTCAACTTTTGATATTGTAGACTAAACACGTCACATTAAGTTTGGATGAATAACATTAGCTATAAGGAATCACTGATTGTAAGGGAACAAATTGTGTAAGCTACGAACAATATAAATTCACTGTATCCTTATTTAATGTGGAGTAAAGGGAACTTTATGCCCACCATCTAGTCTTTTTCCTTAGGTGGTTCTTGCAAGTGGAAGAGCTTGTTCTGTTAAACCAACCCAGCAGTAAAGAGTAGGCCTCCATGTTATCTTTTGTCTCCTTCCCCTTCTCTTTCCATAGCAGAGTTGAAATGCTGTAGGCTTCCATAGGGAAAAAATCACTCTGAAAGCAAGGTCTTTCTGCTGCTATAGCTTCAAAATGCTGACTTTCCCAAAGGTGAAACTCTAACAGCAGATCCCTGGAAATGCCTGCTTAGCGTTTTGTGCATTAAGCACTCTGCAAATTGCAGAGCTAACATTTTTTTTTTCCTCTGTATTATTAAATCCCTGAAATGTTAGTGCTGTTAAATCTAACTGCTCTGCCTGCCGTTTTAAGGAAACTACCAGACTCCAGGCTTCTTTAGCCAGCTGGAAAAAAAATCATTTTGACCCAAATAGGAAATGGCTTCTCTGCATTCTGCTTTTGTTTTATCTTTTATTAATGGGTCTCATAAAATATATTCCCTAGAAATTCTTGTTCTCCTTCATTCCTTTTGCACAAAAATATTTTATGATTTTTTTTCTTAACTGGTATTCTTTTTTTTCATCTAAACTGATTAAATTCTGTAGAGCTGGTAGAGTCATGAAAATGTAACCTTAAAATAGGTATAGAATACTTTTACATGTATAAAGACTGATATTCTAGATTCTTTAAGGGTTAAGGATGAGTGTTGGATTCTTAAGAAAGATGTCTTTCCTTTTTTAGCTCTGCAGTTTCACCAAAGAAGCTTTTAAATCATCTTTTGATATGTAGAAAAAGCACTGTTTGCCTAGGATTGAATTTTACCTGTTCTGGGCCTCAAGCCAAAATAATTCTAGGGGTAAAATTCCTTATTTTGGAAGGAGAGGGGAATGGAAATATTTCTGGGCCTTCCTCTGTAACATAAGCTATATGATCAGACAGCCAACAAGAAGTGCCAGCAAAACAGCCATGTGAGACAGCATGAGAACCCCTTTTCTAAGAGGAGCATGAAGTGGATCTCCACTTTGGCTAAGGAAAAACATTATTGGTAGCAGGCAGGGGGATTTGCAGCTGTGCAAAACTTTGCATTGGGTGTCTGGGCAAGTAGCACAAAGGGTCTCTCTCCTCACAGCTTCATTCTGTTGTTAGCCCTACGCTTGGGAGTGAAAAGGGGCAACGTGGTGCAGACAAGGGACATGGGGGTATAGCTGGTGGCTTAGCAAAGGAGGATATAGATAATGACCAAGCTGGAAAGGTCGTAAGGCAACATTAATCCCCCAAGCTACCCATTTGTCAATACTTCTTTTAAGTACAGAAATACATGTGGAAAGTTTTAAAAGCAAACAAACAGGAAACCGTTTGAACCCGTCTGGAGCTCTGACCACAAACTCTAATCATTCGACACTGCTTTTTTGCCTTACATGTAGTTGGAGTAAAAAGAGAAAATGCTGACACTTAGGGGAATAATATAGAAAGGAGGAGAGGATTAAGCATGGTCAAAATTGTCCTAGATTTTGTCCCATCACTATTCTTGGACCGCTGCTCAAGATATTACAATAAATTCCCTGAAGAATGGAAGCAAAATAGAGTTTGGGAACCAATCTGTGTAAGAGGATGCCTGAGAAGTCTCAGTACACAAATTCAGTGTCCAGATATCCAACCTTTCTGGAAATCACTCATCAACTAAACAGAGGGATGAGAGGTCCTATGTTGAGCCTGGAGTTATTTCTGCTGGGATTGCTAATTAAAAGTTGCAGTTCGTAACAATTTTTAGAAGAAGTGAAAGGCGTTGCACATTTGGAACCAGCAATGTTTGCGCTGGAGGTCCTTATCAGCAAGGAAGCTGTAGCATGTTCAAAGAAACAGACGGAAAGGCTACACCTTGACTCCTTCCCTTTTACTGAGGGTGACTCAGAGAAAACTCAAGTCCTAACAATATTCTGGCCTGGGTTTAACATTGTTCACCTGGGTCATGAGTCTCTATTTTCAAATGTAAACAAACTCATGTGCATAGCCTGCGTGAAGACATATGTGAAATTTAAATAAAGAATATGGCTTTGTGTATGGCTGTGTGGCTTTGGCAAGACCTAAAAGGGTCATTTTCTTACACCGTATCAGGGATTTGCCACCCTTACTGAACCCAAGGAAGCAGGTTATCCTCCTCAGATTAGGACCTGTTAACTAAATAATATATGTTTGAGTTTCAAGTATGTTGGGTTTAAAATAAGTTGGGTTGTAAATAAGTTTTATTTAATATCTCTTACCAGCTCAGCGTCTTCTTATCACCTCAGGATCCTCATACCTATTTGCATTAGCTTACTTTCCTAACAGATCTTTTTTTTTGAGTGTTTTTGTTCTTAGGTAGTTGTTTGTATTAAGAGTATTAATAGTCCAAGCTTCTTTGTTTCACAAAATATTGTATTATTAAAAATTGATGCTAAAGAGAAAGCTAATAAGAAAGATAACTAAATCAGCAGGGTCTGTACTTAATAGGTTACTTATTACTTTACCAATATATATTAAAGCAGAAGATGCATGAGACATGCTAAAGCATAAGTTTAAGAATATGATTAGTGGATGTACAGGTGGTAGACAAGGAAAAAATGAAGACTAGGAAAACTGGTATTTATATGAACATCAATTAAAGATGGCCTTTGTACTGTAAAAAGGATAAGCATTAAATCTAAATTGCCCACCTAAAACTGAATGCATTTATTAATTCTTATTATAAGTAATAAAAGTTCCCTGTGAAAATCAGATTTTTTTTAATCTTTTTGATTCCTTTGGAAGGAGATGACACTGGGTACAGTCCCTTTTTTATTATTATTATTTTTTATTTTTTCCTGTTTTAGAAAATAAATACACAAAGGGCAGGTAACAGCACATGCAGGAGTCTCATCACTGTAATTATACCCTTTAAAAGATCAGATCTGAATGTAAATACTGTGGGTTTCCTGCACGGGCTGAAGTGACAGACATGTCTTGCCAAGCAGGAAGCACAGAAACATTTACAAAAATGATTGTATGTTGATTTATTCATTATTTTGCCACACAAAACTAATGAATTATTAAAATCAATTCTAAGTTAAACTGATTCTTTCTGCAGTTTTCCTATTGTATGTGGACAAATTAGTTCAAAAACATTTGATTTTATACAGAGGTTGCAAAAATCTGAATGATGAGTAATATTATACATATAGTACGATAATTAGAATAATATATCCTAAGTATATTGTTATGTATTTATTATATATATTTATTAGTATGTATTTATTACAAATATTATGAGAATGACTCTTAAATGGATGAGAGGAAGGGATGCACTGTAACAGATATATCACCCTACAGTGTGTATTATTTATGTCTTTATATGCATAGCTTGCAGCTGATGCTAGTGTACATTGCCTAAAAGGGGAAGGTAATATCAGCATTATAATCCTGGTCTCAAATATAAAAATCTTACAGAGTAAATATATTTCTAAATCAGATTTTTAAAAGGATAAAGCTTTATCCTTTGTCTCGGTGTCACCTTAGTTTCTATACACATGCCTTTTGTCATGATAAACATGATCATATGTATACAAGTTTCTCCTATATTTCATTTCTTCTGATTTTTCTCTTTCTATTTGTGCTCTCTCTTCCTCCTTCTATCACTGTCTTTTCTCCTGAAAATAAATACGCTCATTTCTGTTAAATGTTAGGAGGTAGGTGTAAATTACCTTTCAGTAAAATGCTGTCTTTTAATTTTACATCCTTCTTTTTTTCTGCTTTTAACTATAAAAAGGCAGACAGTTGGTGGCACTTTTGTGAAAGTTGGTTTCCAAGGTGCTTCTAGGCAGGCTGAGCTGTTGCTGTCACTGAAGGCCACAGTCACATTCCCCTCAACCATGTTCTTTCCCACTCCTGGCCACATACTCCTGCTGCTTCCCTTATCCTAGCATTAGTCTAACCCTTTGATGAACTCTTTCAGTTCATTAAATTGAAGGGAAACTAACATGTTTGGGACATGGATTCAAATCCTCGACCCTAAAAAGTTACGTTTGTGTGAATGGCTATGTTTGGTCACCTTGTGATTGCCCTCGTGATTCCTCTGTGCTGGTTCATCAGCTAAAGGGAGTTTAGAGCCCAGGTCACCTGCTGTCATCCCGCAGGGATTTGCTGCTCCGGATGGTGCCGTTCTGGTATGTACGGAGTCAGTGAGCAGGGATCTTGGAAGCTGTGCAGGGAGGCAGTTGCTCAGGTTTAGACACTGAGGGTTGTGCACCCACTGCAGGTGAAAGAGGGGGGAAATTGGGTTTTCATGTTTACTGCTTCGTTCTCTTCCTCAATATAGCCATAAGGGAGAAAAGCTTTCTTGCACATCCGGAGATCCTCTGTTTTAAATTGTTTGATTTAGTGCAGTAAGACGTATGGATAGTTTGTGGGTATTATGCTTTTCCCGGACACTTCAGTTGATCCTAAACATTAGTTGGTCAGGTCTGTCCTGATTTTAATTTTGCATATAACAGATGCTTTTGCTTCCTCGGGTAATATCAATAAAACCTGCATGTCTTAATCTGTGTATCACCTTCATCATCTTTATTTTCACTCCACCAGATTCTTCCTTTCTGGAAACAACCAATTTCAGATACTAGTTAAGTCTGCTCCTGTGATTCCTGGTAGATCATTTCTTTCTTCCCATCTCTTCACCACTCCTTCCTGGTTTCTTAGTGTATTGTAAATCACTTGTTTTCCCTTTCATAAGGCCCTGCACCTACTCTAGTCTCCGTTCTGTGTTCTCCTCTGACTCTCACCAACATGTTTCCATCCACAGCATCTTTGAAGCCCAAGATTTGCCTCTTGGTGCATGGGCCTGTGTCCAAAGCCCACTGAAATCAAGAGGAGGCTCTTCTGTAATTTTGCTGCACCTCTGCTGAGACCCCCAATCAGACTCACTGATTTCTTTCAGTTTCTTCAAACCCCTCCTTACATGTTTGTTTCTCTGGTGGAGCACTTCAATGAGAATTGACCAGAGGTAGATGGACAGCAAAACAAATTTCCCCAGCTTTGAAGGTTTGACTGTAACCTCTGTCTAGTAAACTGTATATAAATCTCAGCTGTTTGGCATAGGTGATCATAGGTAGCAGATCTTTTTCAGAGCAGGAACATTGTCTTCCTTTGCAGGGTTGAGTAAACTGAGTCTGGTATTAATAGGAAAATAAAGGTTTGTCATCCTTATGGAAGTATACATTTGTAAAAATAGTAACAATATTTATAAACAAAACATTTGTAGTAAATAAAACAATGGGAGTGCGTTGCCAAGACCAGTGTTTGTAATTAGTGTTTGTGGAATTAAACCCGTTTTCCTTCCTCCCAGATGGAGGTCTTTTAATAACAGCCTTGTTACATGGTGTCAGTGAGCGTGTCCGTATCTGGCTCATGGCAGGTTCTGCCCTTTCAATATACTGAGCCAAACACGAAACAGTTTCTCTTAGGAGGGAAAAAAAAAAAAAGGAATAAAAATTCAATGTAGCAGACAAGATTGAAAACTTGCCGTGAATGTGCAAAAGAGATTCAGAGGTTAATAGAATATTTAAAGTGTCTGGAAGGGCGGGGGCCGCCCGGTGCACAGGAGCTGCCCCTGGCCGCCGTGCAGGCAGCGGCGCGCGGAGCGGGAGCGCGGGCAGGCGTGGGCCGGAGCGCGCGGGCCTACCGTGTGTCCCTGTGCGTTGCGACAGCACTTGGTTTATTCACGTTTATTTTAACTCCCAAATGTGACTGTTTGTAACCTGCAAGCAAATAAAAAGTCAGCATTTGAAAAAGAACTATTTTTATGTAAAATGTTTACCCCAAAGTATGACTATATTTAAAAATCTTAAATACACACAGTGGCCATTATGTGTTAGCAACCACAGTTACAACTGAGTACTGTGCAAGTCATGAAAAGATTGTTTCACCTAAATCTTATTTCACAGATAGTGGCTGTACTTATGTTACTGTTCTTGTTTCATGGCCTCACAGAACGTGACCCATGTTACCTGGCTTTTCAATGTTTCCTTTTTTTCCTTCCAGATAGTGGTGCTAACAAAGGAGAACGACTGAGCGCCAAACTAAGGGGTCTGCCTGGAGCAAGTGAACCCTACGAAAGCAGCAGCAGTAAAGAAATAGGCAAGTGGGCAACTTACATCTTCTCACTGTCCTGGCTCTCAAAGAGGGGGGAGTCAGAAAAATAAGTTCTTAAAAGGCATGTAGGGTTTCCCTTGTGAAATAGACAGAAAGAATGGCTTTAGCTTTCCTGTTCATAGCCTATGTAAAGTATTAGAAGAGAGAGATCATATAAAATAAATATGCATTTAAATACATATATTTTTGTACTTTGCAGCCTTAGACAGTTCTTGTGGTTTTACAATTGTAGGTTCTTCACTAAGGTGGAGTTTTCAAAGGAATGGAAGGGATTTAAAAACCCTAAATCCCTGTGGAATGTGTTACTTCCTAGAATGCCCTTCCTTGATCAGCTCCTCAGTCTCCCTGTTCCGTGTACGCTTCTGGAGTCTCATTCTCCAAAACTTAATGACTGGAAAAAAGATCCTAAATCCCTGTGTAGTAACTGTGCTCTAGAGAATCAGAATCTTTCATTCATTCCTCAAAGTACCTTATAGATGAGTCATATTAAAAACATTGTTGATGTATTAATTGTATATATTAAAAACAGCTAAAATTACTCATAGGTAACTTTCAAATGTATTTGTTTACACTGTAGATGCCTCCTACATAGATCCACTTGGCCCACAAGCAGAAAGACCAAAGACTGCAGCAAGAAAAAGAACTGAGGAAGACGAATTTGCTGATGAAGAACTAGGAGAGGATTTGCTTCCAGAATAATGTACAGTCCACTCTGTTTTTTTTTTCTTTTAAAAGTTTTAACTGAAAAATATCCAAAAACAGATGTGATAATTTGTAGTGTTTTTGATATTTATGAAATATTTTAGATTTATGGTACCATATATTAAAACTATGGATTTGGAGTAACTATGTGTTCTATACTTGATATATGCAATAATAAACAATGATGGAGTAGTTTTACTTGTGCATAAAAATTGCACAGGTCACCCAAACTCATTGCAAGCTATAGCATGGGTATAACGATTTGCTTTCTGCCGTACATGAAACAGGAGTCTAAAACCTCCCCATTCAATATGAAATAAGGTGTAAGACTGTAAGTATAAGAAGTTCCACAGCCTTCACCCAAGGCCTGAATTTACTTAAGGCACATGAATAGTTTTCATTCTCTCCCTGGCCTTTAAATGTTCCCTGTGACCTTGGTCATTGTGAGGGCCGCAAGTCAGCAAAGTTCTTACAGTGGCACTGAAGAAAGCTCTTAGTTTGAGTCTCTGCTGATGCGTTTAGGTGAACCAGGGCCATTTCACACATTGCACAAATGGCAGTTTCTAATTGAAGCAGTCTCTTGGCAAGTTTCTAGGTATTTTCTGCAATTACAAAAATAATATTTTTTATGTATATTGAATAGCTAGAGTAGGTGAGACTTCAGTCTAGCTTGTTCAGAATTGCTAATAAGACTCAGAATTTCAAGTGTACTTAAAGCTGTGGATTGTAGCAACAGCTAGAAGCACAGAGGTAGCTTTTTGGAGCCTATTTTGAATATGTGCAAAAATATTAGTCAGAAAAATCATGATTTTGCTTATGAACTGAACGAGTGTGACCTGAAGTAATTGAGATGTGTTAAACAGGAACACAGGGTTACGGATATATGTCACTTTTCAGAGATAAATTAATATGACCAGTAAATAGTTGTAAAAGTAGTAGAGGGGAGTAGGGTGCATTTGCTTTTAAAACATCTGTGTGAGTTTGGTCTAGTAGTTGGACATGGTTATTACAGTTTGAAATACCAATTCAAGATTCAGTCTCCTAAAATTTCCAGTGTTTATTCCGAGCTGGTGTTCAGGCTATTTCCCGACTAGTCTCACTCTTTGGAAAGTTCTCTCCTTGCCTTCATGAAATGCTCTCGTTAGGTTTCAAAAATATTTGCCCAGTCTCATAAGATGTTTCTGCAGTGGGTCTGAAATACTTCTTTGATGGTGCTGCTGCAGGAACGGAGCGTGGTGGGTTTTACGGAGCAGTTGTCCAGTTAATGAGCTGCTTTATGTGCACTGGGTTTCCCGGGCACAGTCCTCCACACACGCAGCTTTTCAGCCCCGTGCGGAGACCGCAGCGGCTTCCACGTGGTGAGGAGCGACGCACACTGCCTGCTTTATGGTGCATCCCCAGGAGCTCGCCACAGAGGGGGAAAAAAGGAAAAATGACCCAGCTTTATCTCTGGGTCCTCGTCCTTTTAGCATAAAGAACAACAACAAAAAAAAAAAGGTCATAAGAAAGAAGTGAAAGGCACCTATCTTATTTCTGCAAGTCTGTCCTGTGCTGCAGGGCAAGTTTCCTGTTAGCTGCAGGACAGAGAAGGGGAAAAGACCTTGTTTTCTGCTGCACAGGGGGTCAGAAAGGAAGGAATGAATGGCTTTGTTAACAGAACTTCTATGTCACTTATATACACAATGTAAATATATATTTGTATTTTATGTAAATGCTCATATGCCAGGCCAGAGCAGGCTTTGGCTTTTTGACTCTGTCCAGCTTAGCTGAGAAAACCTTTCATGTCTTTTACAATGAGAAATACAGAAACATGGGGTCCTTTTGTGTCTAGCGAGCTCATGGTTTCCCTGCACACTCTTCTATTTTCCTTTTCCCCATTGCTCTTGATAGTAGCCCAAAGACTGTGAACACGTGACAACAGGGACAGCCAGCCTCCTATTGCCACCTAAATGTCACTGCTATTAATCTGCATCATGCTATTATCATATTAAAGCTCTTCTCTGATCCTGCGGTATAGAAATTCCTGGTCAGGAAGCTCTAGTTCATCTTAACTCATCACTAGCTAGAATTAACTCACTGGCTGCAGTCGCTTGCTTCATGGTGCCTCATCTGCCACGTGTTTGTTCCCAATGACCCCTGTCGTCAACTCACTGCTGGATAAAGGCAAGGTCCAGGTCACAGTTGTGTTTTCATGAGCAGAAGCAGAGACCTGCATTAGCCACTAACTCGGGCAGCTTGCAGGGAATCTTAATTTGCTTCATGTCCAGATTAAGCCTGGATTATAAAATTTTGATCCCTCTAAAAATAGAATCGATGCCACATTATTTCTCGCAGTGTTTTCACACTTCTCTCGTTACGCAAATGACAAACTTCATCTTGCAAGATACATAAATGATTATATCACATGTAGTTTCTCTGAAGATTCTTCCCTTTTATACCACCCCAACTCAGTTCTAACTGAAAGAGTACATGATGCTGGAAAGGAATTAGACTGGAAATGGGCCCACATGGGAGCAATTAGGGTGATAAAAGGTAAGCTAAAAGCAGGCCAAGTGGAAAGTTAATAATAGTTACCATTTATGTAGCTTTTTTATGGGTGGATACTCAAAGGCTCTCTGAGGCAGCTTATTTTTGCTTCTATTAACATAACTCAGAGTTTTTAAAAATGAATGTGTTCTTCTCCTGGAGAGCCGCACAAAACAGCCCCAGTGCTACGAGTATGCGACACCTTTTAGAACCTGAAAAATAGGCCAAAACTATGTTAATCCCCAAAGGGCAGGTAGTAAAAGCAGCTGTCCCATTGCGACTAAAGATAAGGGACACACCTTCCAAGCAACTTAGACACTGCAGCGTTAGGCATCATCTCAGTCCAGATTTAATATGTAACTTTCAAAGCAAAAACAAGCAGATGCCCTGACGGATCTGAGCTAAAACCAGTGAATGCTGCAAGCACCTCCTACCAAAGCAGAGGAACAAGTACAAACGAAGGATGTGTTTTTCAGTAATTTTCCAAAAAGACTCTAGAGTTGAAAAGAGGTAATATGATAAATCTGCATCTTCCTGTAGAAAATTCCACTGGCTGGAAAGTTTTCATTGAATGTAATTAGAGTTTAGTTTGGAAAAGTTAGGGGACTGGGCATATATTAAATGTAGCCCTCAGGGCTTTAATTTAGATACAATTCTGAATTTTTGGTGTGTGTGCTGGATGCGAGGGCTTTCTGCAGCTCTCTCCGTAGCAGAGTTCCTATAGGAGAACTCTCTCCGTGCCCACATGTACAGATTTTTAGCACTCTGAATTCTGTAGAGATGTCACTTTTTAACTGTGATCTGTGATGCTGCACTTGCATGAATAGGGATCAAGAACAAAAGCAAACCGTGGCAGGAAAAGCAACACAGAGTCTTTGTAAGTTCTGCAGATCTTAAGGGCTCAACTCCCATGTTATATCATCCAAACAACAAATGAGTCCTGGGCAAAACACAGTCTGGAGGAAAGGGGTTAGAGAAACCGGGATCTGACATCTACATCCAAACAAATCCGGGATCCAGACAAATATTTGACTGGCTCTGACTGCCTGAACACACAGCACTAGTTCAGCTGCCTCTCCTGCACGTAACACTGCAAGTGCACAGCACTGCAAGGGCACGAAAGTGGAATGCGGGAGGAAAAACTTTCCTTGGGGGCCTCTGAAACGTATGGGAAGTGTGTGGGTACCGGTGCAGCCCAGCCTAAAGCCGCACAAACGCACACCTTACGTGTAGTGCGCTATGACCGCCTGAAGCGGAGGACGAGGGCACCCAGCCTCGCTGCGAACCCGCGCCGCGGAGCTAACAGCGGGAGAGCGGCGCGGAGGAGCCCCCGCTCCTGCCGGCTGCGGGGGATGGAGCCAGCGGCTGCCAGGGCGCGGGAAGGCTCGGGGCTCCCTTCAG
>NW_010577486.1:25004-37199 GCF_000705375.1 Tinamus guttatus | reverse complement strand
CCCCCCGCCGGCCGGGAGCGGCCGCCTCTTCCCGCATGTCTCCTCAGTCGGGTGGAGGGGAGGTTTGTCCACTCGCTCACATTGCCCACGATGACGATTTGTGTTAAGAACTTTTTTAAGTATTTGTTGCAATTTTCAATGTAGCTTTTTTGTTTGTTTGTTACTTAGAGCAGGACCTTTTACCTTTACTTAGCCATGGTGAAATTTAGAAGAGGATGCAGCTATAAGACATGCTAGATATTGTTGTGGCAGTCTGCTGGTTGTAGATATTTTTAAGGTGTCTCTTATACTCTACTTTTAGACACCCTTTTATTAAAAAAAAAATCACAAAACTGCTGCACACATACCTAATCAGCAGTTAGAAAGGTGATTTTTTTTTGCAGACTAGAAGATCTTGGCTTTTATACTGCATATCTTAACTCCAAGCAATAGCTGTTACGTCTTGGGCTATTACTACACGAGAAATACCTTGAGGTATTTCTAAATCGAGATTTTCAGGAAAAAATATACTATGAGTTTGTTACTTTAAATTTGTCAGACTGCTAAGAGGATAATCGTGTTGAGAAAAAGCATTCTAGAATGCCAGAAAAGCACAGCAATGCAAAAGACATTTTTCTGACATGGACTAAGTCTAATTGCACAGAAAATATCAGTTAGAAAAGAAGAACCTCATTTGGGAGGCAGTATTTTGTCATTAATCTCCTGACTGTTAATGGTGCTTCACCTCACCCACCTTATGGCACGTTAAAAGAAGGGCCGGGTGGTCCAGACTCCTGCTCCTCTCCCACAGCAGAGTGAGACCGGCCTCCTGAGGGGAATTCTGCTGGCCTTTACTGCCCGTGCAGGTTACGGGGAGCAGCTCCCTGGGTACCTCTCTCTCCAGCTGCTGCAGAGGCTCCGCTGGTGCCTGCGCAGACCGGGCCGCGCAGGGGTCACCGCCACCACGCTCACTAGCTCCACCTCAGTGACAAGCCGAGCTGCCTTTTCCCTGCTGGGCTGCAGTCATGGGCAGCCCAGCCACCTGCCAAAGATGCCGGTCCGTAGGCGCCGGACGTTCAGTCCTCGGCCTCCAGAAACCTGAGGGTGACACCTGGCTGCACATCTGGACAGGCAGTGACGCGTGTCTGCGGAGGAAGGCACTGAAGCGCTGGCCAGGAACAGCCACACGTGCCCTGCGTGGCCCCCATGAAGGCCCCCATCCCCATGGCTGAGAGGTCTCTGAACGAACAGCAGAAAATGCCTTTTCCAGTTGAAGGACTGTGATTGACTACAAAAGAGAATAACCACCGTATGCAGCAAAATAGTTGCTACACCAAGAATCTCAAAATTATGCTTGGTCCAGGTAGAAGAGTAGCTCTAACCAACTCCTTTGGCCTATATTTGAATGACAAATGGAAAGACTATGAGCCAAACAGAATTAACAAGGTAAATATAGCAATAAAATCATGTGACAACTCTGTGTCTTGGTGTATAATCATTGCCTACACTTTTTATAACTCAATATAATCATATTTTATAGTGCAATCTAGGTTCTCACATATCCTATAGAATATTAAGAACTCCAGAAACCTTTAAATGTAATAGATCCCCATCACAATGTCAGACTGAAGTTTGCAATTGTGTTTCTATGCAGAAAACACATTTCTAATATATGTCTTTGGATCTGTGTTTCCTCAAATTGTGACCTTTATATCTCCAGGAGGTTTTTCAAAGAAGAGTTCAAAGCAGGGCATAGAAGTGTTTATACCACTCAGATGATGACCTAGCTGCTGGCAGCTAGTGAAGGCGGTTCTAATGTTCACACTTTGGGCAATTACAGCCATTTTTCTATCCCTCCCAGTGTGGAAGAACTTCTGACCTCAGAGAGGGAGACAAGGAGCAGGGCTCAGTAGGGAAGCCAGCTCACAGAGCCCCGCTCCGAGGAATGCTCCAGCGGCCCCAGGCCCTTACAGCTTCAGTCATAACGCACTGGCTCTTCTGTCCATCTGCCCAGCACACACAGATGCGCACAAACACTTCAGAGGGTGAAATTGGACCTTTAGACTCCGCAGCACATAAAGCAAAGTCTTCAAAGTGTAACACGGCAAAACAAAAGCAACTGAACTCCGAACATTCAATAAATATCCACAAAGATTACTGGCTAAAGTACAGAAATTAGTTTCTGCCAAACGCCACACCTCCAACAAAAACCTCATCTGTCTGCCCATTCTCTTTTGGTGCACAAATCAGATCAGTCACTAGAGCACATGGATTTATTTGCACGATGTGGAGAAAATGTCACTTTCATTGCAACTTTCTCACCACTAGTCATAAACTACAGAAGGGGTGTGAGGTTTGCAAATAGCTGGAGCTTGTTGGTGGGATTGCAGGCAGCAGCAGGTACCCGCAACATGACCGCTTTGGCCAATTCAGAAAAACAGAGGCTTTAGCTTACTCACAGCTTCATGAACTCGATGACTAAAAGGAAAGTATTAGGGAACTGCAAAATCTCCATGGATCAGTAGATTACGTATGTTGGAGACCTCCTCCTCTTCATAGCGCAACAAGTGCGGAAAGCTTCCTATGGTTACGGCAACCTTATGTTATCCTACTCAGAAACCCATTTCCCTCTTTTAATCCTCATCCTCTCTGAAAGACTTTCTAGCTGAGCCAGTTTGCCTCCTGATCCAGCTTTCCAGCTGCGTGTCTCTTAAAGGAGGTGTTTATGTTTTAGAGTGAGCAACTGTTTGCTAATCATTTGCTAGTGACAACTGTTTGTTAGTATTTGACATTAGGAGCTATCAGCTACACCAACATTTGTTACCCTTCACAACACCCTTTCATATGCAACAACTCCCTGCACTGCTGACAGAGAAAAGTCTTGAGTATTAAACGCAGCTTGCATTTGTTTGGATTTTTTTCCTTCTTCCTTGCTCTCATCACCTCATGGATTTCTATCAGCTTGACCTCAACTGTGGCGTGACATTTTCCAGCTTCTGGCCTGCTGGTGACAGCCCCGCATGGGGAGGGGGCTCCTTGGAGTTGTAGCAAGGCTCCCAGGCTGCTGCCAGCAGGCAGATACGAACTGCCTCACTGAACCCCCCCGGCGGCCAATAAATGCAAACAATTCAAAGCTGAAACTGTCTGGCAGCTGCAGCTGATTTGAGAAAAGTTTTGTTGTGCCAGGAAAATCTTTTCCTTCAGTGAGGTTGTCCCTGGAACACATTAGGAGCCCCAAACCAGAACAATATTCTCAGGGTGGAGATTATTTTCTTCTCTGTATTAGTACTTAGCAGATATTGGAAAGGGCCTGTCATGCAGGACAGTGCCAACGCTGAGACATTAGCTGTGTTTTATCAGGCAGTAACGGTGCATGCGTGAGCAGCCAACAGGCCAGCAGCAGGAGCAAGGGGCAGAAGGCCAGATGTTACTTGTGTTCAGGAAGCCCGCTCACCTTTGCGGGACAGGGCACAGCTACAGCCGCTAGGCCACACAAGGCACATCTCGTCCATCGTTACACGTTTTGCTGAGCAGTGCTATGAGCTATGCTTGTTTCTGCGGCGCAGACACAGCTGGCAGCAGAGAGATGCCCCAGCTCTCATTGGCTGAAGTGGCTTTAGAAGCCCCAGGGTCCTGTGTTAGAGCTGTGTGCCCCAGTGCAGGGGCTGCTCCCTGGAGGTGGCAGTGACAAAACGCTCCAGCAGAAGAATCTCCCATTTGCCCTGCTGGGAGGAGGCCTGCATGCTGGGAGCAGGGGCGTCAGGGCAAGACGAGCCCAGCACCCCTAGCTCTAATGCCAATGAAAGCAGCACAGTGCACAGCGGGGCAGCAGGCACCAGCAGCTCCGGCAGCTGCCCTCGTGTCAGGCTGCGGCAGGACCCTCTCCCCGCACGCAGCCGTCAGCACTCACACCATCACGGAGGCCTCCTGTGCTGCCAGCACAGGGGAGAACCTTCTGGAAGAGAGGCGCAATGGATTACAAAGCCAATCTGAAAAAAAAAGGAAAGCCAATCACTACTTGACACCGATCAATCTTTTTTTGGTAATCTTATTACAGAAAAGAATTTTTTTATCACATTATAATCTTTTTAAAATTAACACAGCAACACAAAGTATAAATTCATTATCAGTTTTTCCAACTTTGTGACCTTTCCAGAAACACAGCCATTTCCTCAGAAAAAAGTATGACAGAAAGAGTTTAAATCCTATCATCGGTGACGGTGGCCAATGCTACCAGTTGAGCCCAGCTTGTGCAGCTGCCTGAGCTCACAAAGCTTTTAAAGAGGGAAGCCACAGAAAAGAGGCTGCTCTACTGAGGGCATCTGCAAAAATTTACGCGTGCCCTCATTTTCACAGGCACGCATCTTCGTAGGGCCTTTTTCCAAAGCAGCCTGGCCCACGTGTGAGCAGAGCCGGGCATTTCCTTGGTGATAGAACTAGACAGTCCGAGCGCCGCTGGGCTGAACGTCCCGAGGTTTATTTTGCTAAGACAGTGAGCAGCTCTCTGACGAAGCCTCTTCAAGGCTGAGGTGGGGAGTCCAACAACATCTTCAGCAGAAAGCAACAGACAAAATAAATGACCTTAACAGTGAAGCAACCAGACAGGTAAAACTTGCACCTGAAGAGCATGTTTGGTGATAAAGGTGATGAACACAACGCAGTTTACAGCTGCAAAGCAGAGATCTGTTCCAGTACTTACACATTTAACCTTGTTTCGCTTTCGTGTTTTGAAACTCCAGTCACATGAAAGCAATGGCTTTGCCTTCTGGAAAGCAGCTAAACTCAGCTGCGTGTCACCAGCAGGCAGTAATTTCAGTGGGAGATTCTGGCTTCCATGGGCTGCGTGGCAAGAGTGGTCTCTGGTTTGAAAGGCAGAACAGTACCAAGCACTTGCTTGCAGGACCCCTGTGAAGGCTCCATCTCAACAATTCCTGGGAGTTCTTCTGCTACTGCTCTTTCCTCTTTCCAGCACTACCTGCCACCTTCACACCCTGTATTAGCGGTGCTACCTACTACTGATCACTCTGGTTTCTGCCAGCATGAAAAAGGCAAGCTCAGCATGATGAAACACAGGGGCACTGCATGGGCAGAGAGACAGAGGAGAAAATAAAACAGATGATTAAAAAGGAAAAGGAAAAAAAAAAGAAAAAAAAGAAAAAGAGGGGTAGCAGACGCCTTAGGAAATGAGATGATCCCTTGGAGAGCAGCAGTGCGTTAGAAAGCTGTTTATGAAACAGCCTTTAGTTCAGTCCAGACGCCGGGTGAGGGGGGCATGACCCCTGCAGCATCTCTGCCCACTTGTTTATTCCTCTAAATGGGGGGCATCCACAGCTCTCCAACAGGAGCACTGCCCACAAAGGGACTGCCAGCCCTAACTTACTAACTAACTTACTAAAATTCTTGTCTCAAAGCTTAATGAGGTTCATCCTCACCACAAAATACATTTCCCAGTATTTCCTTTTTGGAGCCTTCCTTTGCAGATGCAGCATTTCTGTTAGCCTTTTACATATTCCCAATACAAAAATATGGTGTGTAAAGACAAATATTTATGTGTCATACTTATAGCCGATAAAACTGTGGAATGCTTTGGAATTTAGCAGTCTACCCCAAAAAATCAGAGAAACCTGGCTTTAAAAATTCCCAAAGTTCCAAAAATATCTACTATCCCAAATGACTTTTTTTTTAGTACAGTATCTGTTTTGATTGAAATTGACTGGAAGACAGCCAAAACCGCTTATATAAAACTTAACATTTGTGTATTAGAAACAGAAGTTCATCAAGACACTATGTTATACCTCAGCAGTCTTATAAAATCCAGCCATTTCTAAGATATTACTTTTCTACTTCTCTTGTTCCCATCTGTGGAACAGGAGGCAAAGATAAAAAGGGGATACTTGGGAAAATAAAGGTCTGTTCTTGAAGTTACAAACTTGACATACCCATAAATCATCTTTAACTTGATTTTGAAATCTATTAAAATGCAGGCATTGTATTTACTCAGATCCATTATGAGCCAAGATTTAAAGAATTAACGTGTACAGGCCACAATATGAGAAAAAATATCAAGAACAACTCAGGCTGAAACCACATGAGCGGTTTGAGGCACTAATGCAAGGTTTGCCTTGCCCCGTTTCTTACTTTTCTAGTTAGCACTTACTTTGTGATCTAATGTTGAGGATTCTTAATGAAGATAAATCTCCCTTGAAGAAGGAAAACCTTATTGTGCTTTTTTCAACAAAGCATTGGTTTTACAATAGCTCTGCAGAGCTTAACTCACCTGGTAAATAAAAAATACCCCATTTTAAAACAAAAAGCTCAGGAGGATTCGTTGCTGTAATAAAGAAACACTCCAAAGGAGATGCACTGCATGTCTGCAGAGAGATGTATAGTGACTTACAGCACTTTCTCCTAGTGCACAAACATTCATACACAAGTTTACATGAGGACAATTAACAAGAAAATATGTTCTACCTTTCAGAAAGAAAGCATGGATTTCTACTGAGGCTTCAGAAAAGGCAGACGACAATAACCACAACTTATTAAAAATGCCAATCTAGCAAACAGTGGGCAGTTCTTCCTATCCTTTCCAACTCTTGGGTAGTTGTAGTGATAACTGAAGACATGGGAAAGGCCACCCTGGAAGGAGACCTTCATCCTCTTCTAGTTGGTCTTAAAACAAAATAAGAGCCTGGCAGCTAATGAATCTCAAAGAAAAACAAACAAACCCCCCCGACACATTCCGAGCAGATGTGTCTCAACCCTTTTACTAAGGTAGCATCACTGGAGGTTGAAGGAATATTCATACTCATACCTGTCCTCATGCTCCTTCTGCCACCCACTAGCCACCAAGCTACCCGTCTCTGTAAATCACCGCACCACTGTCTGTGAGGCAAGAACCCCTGAGAGGCTGTTTAGTCTCTAAAAAAAAGCAGCTAAACCCAACACATTTCCGAGAGGTCACTGATGAGGCCCTGGATGGTCAAAGTACCCATGAGAAATAAATTCTAACAGAAAAGCTCCTTCAGCGCCTTCAGCATTTTGGTTCACAGTTATTTAGCAGGTAAAATACAAGCTGCAGTCATTACAAATGCTCACACGTTTAAAAGAAAGGCTGTCACATGGTGTTAATTAGAGTTGGCCCAGAAAAAAAAAAACTCGGAGCGTCAAATATTAAACACTGAAAAATGCAGAATTCTGTCATTCGAAAGGAACTTGATTGCACACGTTAAAAATCTTCTTATGAAGGTCAGTCTAGTCCAGAGACATAGTTCACATAACATCGAAACTCATTGGCTAAATTGCGAGAGTGTCTTGGAATAAACTTGCACATCTTCACGCCAAGATGCTTTGCTGCCTGCTCCTCCATGACTGCACCTGCAGAAAAAAAAAAATAAATAAAAAAAGAGTATTTGATAAGAAAATCAGCAACAGAATGCCTGGGGTTTTTAGAGAGCTCCTCCCAGATACATGCATTTAGCTTAGCTTTTTAAGGAAACAAGGCTCAAAGGAACTGCAGTTTCAACCCCCTCTAACAACTGAAGCTTTGGGAAATTCTAACTAAATCTGAAAGATAGACAGAGGTCCTGTCCTCCAAGTTTAGTCAGATTAGGCAGACAGTAAAAATCACTGCCCCTTTTAGAGAAAACACAGGAATTTGGACTCCTGTTACATGCCAAAGAAATTACATGGTAGGAGTCATGGGAAATGCAAACAGATTACACACATTGTACACTTACACAAACCCTACAGTGATATTTACAGCCACACTCTGAGAAATCTCTTCCTTGAGCAATATTTCCAAAACTCTGTAATCTGAGGGACCATGTGCCCATTGCAAGAAAAAAAAACTTTGTGAACCATCTCGTGTCAGGACTGTTATAACAAGGTGACAAGCTTTATATGTCCAGATACTCTTCTCATTTAGTCTTGACTTTGCAGATCTGTAAAATGTATTTTGTTTTTAAAGATGTTTCTTGAGCCACCTTCAGATGTTTGACAGATTACAGTTTATGCAACACCAAGACTGATGCAGTCATTCAAAGCTTTTTAAATTAGCAAGTGCATCTTCAAAGAGCAAGGCCTGCAACTACAGGTGGTAGTTTTCTATTTTCGCAGCTCCCATCATTGGTATTTTATCTCTTTTAATGTCTACTTTAATTTTAATGCCTAAGAACTGATTAAAGTAATCCTCATATATAAATTCACATTACAGTTTCCATGTTCACCAGAAAGCAGCAGGTGATATGAATACACTTTTTAAAAGGCGTGGTTAAAAGCACTCCATTTTACTGAGCAAGGGCCATTCCAACCTATTTGTCATTCTTTCTACTGTGATTCTAGTTCAGCTTAGGTATTGGTGAGAAGGAAGCAACAGTTTAAATCTTGTAGCTGCTGATTTTTATGAAAAAGGGTATTAAAATAATGTTAGCAATAAACTGCATCTATATGTTTCATAGCAAGACTTCAAGCAACCATCACGATTATAGAAAAAATTCACTTTTCAAGAAAAAAATACTTCTGGAAAAGTCATAGGATTATCTTTCAAGTCTTCACAAAAATTAGGGAACACATTGTTCCGTGTGAAAAAGTTATAACGCTAATTTAACAATTACAATATTCATTTATTCAGGTTAAAGAAAAGTTGAACTAAAGCCCTTCAGTGAAAAGTTTACCCTTTTCAGGAAAAATATTCTTCCTAGAATTAATTATAAATCAGTATTATTGAGGTAGTGTCAGTCTCATTTGAGAAACTGAGTTTCATAAGAACATTCAGATCATCATTAAGCACCTTTCTTCTCCCAGAAGACAAACACACCTGTGCAAAGCAGAATCTTTCCCTTTGTTAAGTATTTGATGGTCTCTGCGGTTTTCTCAAGACACTCCTCAGAGAGATAAGGTGGATCTGCTACTACGATGTCAAAACTGTGCGGCAGGAGGCTTTCAGGTAAGCTCAAAGGATTGTTATAATCATAGAAGACAAATTCTTCCCCATACACAGAAAACCTCCTGTCATATTCGAGTATGCACACGGAAACGGACGGGTCCTCCCGCTCTTTCAGCTTCTGGTACACGCTTGGGGCACTGATACAGGCAATCCTGAAAAGAGACAACAACTCAGAACACCAAAAGGTGACAAGCACAGAACTATCCAGAGCAAAGACAATTCCTTAAATTCTCAGGACAGCTTTGGGTAAATATCTTAAGCATTTGTTCAAAAACTAACTAAGCTGCTTCTTCATTCTAACATATCTTACCGCAATTTTGAGATTCAGATTTTACACAGTAAAAAAAAAAAAAACAACACACTATTGCAATAGTAATAGGAGAGAGGAAAACAAAGAAAAAAAAAGAAAAAATAGATTCTTTCTTCGATAAAGATTTTGATAGGAATTGGCTTGAAAATTCTCCCAGACATATTTTTTCCTAAAGCTGTTTTTAGTCTATTGAAATGATTGAATATGTCTATCAGTTCCATATGCAATTTTGCATGACAGAATCCACAGGCTTGACTCACAACTGGGGCTCTCTCAGGTGATCTCATTAGGTCCCTTCTCACTGCTGGAATCTAACATGTTATGACGACCAACCGCCTGGTTTGCTTCTCCTTCGGAGAAGCGCAGAGGACTACCAGGGTCGTAACACCTCAAAAATACGTCTCATCACTTCAGTACAACTTTTGTAACTATGTGTGAAGCATTTAGGCCTTTAGCTATCCAACCTCCACACTACACAAAGACTTTAAGTGCAACTATATAGAAAAGCTTATTTCACAGAGAAATTGGAAACTTAAAAATCACTCTTTAAAAAAAGCTGATGTACAGCACTGTGTTGAATGAAAACAGAAAAGAAGTACAGGTCATATTACATGACATTAAAACACTGAAATCAAGGTCCTTAAAAAAAATTAAAAAAGGACTCACATGGCAGCACCTACAAAAGTCAGTGAAACGTTACATGGCAAGAGAGTCTGAACTATTAACTGTATAAATAAATAACGGCAAAGCACGTGCAGCACCAACTACCATGTGTACCACCAACTACATAAGTACCACCACGAAAAATGAATTAAACTTACACTCTCTTTTCATACATTGACTATTTACATAAAGCACAAAATAAATCTACAAAATAATAATTAGAACTTACTTGCCATCTTTTCCAGCTGCTGCAATAGCTTCATTAGCCAGGCAAGATGCAGTTTCCTCACTGTACCAAAACTGGCTCAGTTGCTGAGAAAAATAATAGACAATTATTAACAATGTGAAACCCTCCAAATATGCTGCGCACAGTCAGGTTTTGCTAGGCCGTCTTCGAGAAAACTAAAATCCACAGCAGCCTCTCAGTTAGCAAACTGTAAAGCTGGAAGAGAGGTGATTTTCCTGAAAGTCTCTTTACTTTCCTAATCCAGAATCAGGAAAATCAAGTAATACTGCGTCACTGGCAAGGTTAGCTCAAACCCAAAATGCAGATTCATGGTATTTGGTATTTAGGTATTCTTACATTGAGTTATTTTAGGAGAAGAGAAAGAAAGAACTTGGAAGAGTGACACCATGGGGGGAAATAAAGGATAAAAACACCAATTGGAAAAGAAGACCAGAAACAATGTGACAATTGAAAATCTAAAACAACCCACAAACCCAGAACAGTGAATCAAAGATCAGTCAAGCACAAGAAAGAAAAAAACAAAGGAAAAAAAAAAGGCAGTCATTCACAAAAACAGAGAAAAAATTATAGAAACCATACAATGCGAAAGGAAGGAGAATGATCTTGTTGTATTGTGCTTGTCTCAATTTCAGGGAGAATCTTCACTACTTTTAGATTCCAGACTGGAGTTAAAGTTTCTAGAAGGGATAGATATCTCTGTGGGCAGCTTTATTACCCCTGTGTAATTTCTGCTGGAGCTCCTCCACACACGCAGAACAGAAAAGTATATCCAGATTTACTAATGCAAACAGCCACACAACTAATGCAAATAATCCTACAATATTATTGCTCATGAATACTGCCAGATTTTGCTGCTCTGCTTTTTTCATCTCATGATCTCTACAAAAGAAACCTGCTAACGGCTGTTCCTCCCCTCTGGGTCACCAGTGGTGACTGGGCTTCAGTCATGGAGGTTTAGATTCCTACCCAGTTCTCCTCTATGGAGCCAACAGAGTATTGACTGGATCCCTGGGAGGTCTTCGTGCCCTCTCTTTGCTCTTGCTCCAAATAGAATTCCTGGAGGGCTGCCAGTGCTTGCGATGAAAGCTGGGGAATGTCGTCATCATCATCCATTTTTCTAGATATCAAACAGAAAAAAAAAAAAAAAAGAATTGCGAAAGCCAGAAAGCATTCAATACCAGCCTATTCTCCTACAGTAAAATAGCACCCATGGACACTGGGGGTTAGTTTAATACCTGAGCAGGAAGAGCTCTTTCCACGTTCAAAATGCATAAAATTGTGTATCAAAATATGTAGACTGTTTTGGAATGAACATCACCTCACTTGAACTCCCTTAGTGCAAAATACTCCTCTGAATGCTTGAAATGGTCTATAAAGTAAACAGAAGTGGACAAGAAGTTGTTTAAGGAGATCCTTTTGTAAGATAAGATGACTTGACAGAGAATCTGTGTTTTTCATGGATGAGAATTGGCCATAACTAACACCAAGCAGACACGGCGCACACTAAGGGAAGAGAGCAGCCACTTGCACACACAGCACGAACTGAGTTACGCTTCATGGTGTCACTTACCCCTGGGGCTCCCTGGCAGCTGAACAGCAGCCGAGCAGAAAGTGGGAGCGACCGAGCTCGTCCCAGGGGAGGGACAGTGCCACCTCGCGGAACACAATGAATGCACAAGAAATGAAACCCAAGAAAACTACTGGAGAAAACCAGGCAAAGGGTTTTCTTTCAAGAAACACTTTCTTTTGGCACTTGATCTAAGAATTACTACACAGCCAGGGCCTTTAAAAGAGCTTAAGAGAGTAAAAGAGCAATTACTGGGAGCACAGGAACTGTGCAGTCCTGTATAGCATCATAGAATAGAATCATAAAATGCTTAGGGTTGGAAGGGACCTCTAGAGGTCATCTAGTCCAACCCCCCTGCACACGCAGGGTCACCTAGAGCACGTGGCACAGGACTGCGTCCAAGTGGGTTTTGAGGATCTCCAGAGAAGGAGACTCCACAACCTCTCTGGGCAGCCTGTTCCAGTGCTCTGTCACCCTCACTGTTA
>NW_010577486.1:0-18355 GCF_000705375.1 Tinamus guttatus | reverse complement strand
CCCTACTAAAAGTGTTGAATAAATTATAGAATTTACTAATCCCACTAAGATTACGTGGAATTTTTGATGTTTCAGTTTCACTTGTATTAAAGTTTCTTTTTCTTCCTACAGATCAGCTTGATTTTTGCATATGGTTTTTACTTTCTTCTCCTCCTTCCCTCTCCCCGTTCATTTAAGGTCTCCTCCTTGTTGGCCAACAGTGCCAAATTCCACTTGGAGGGTTAAGATCTCCTACCTTCTTGCTTATTAAGTGGCAAATGGTGAAGAAGAAAAAAACCTAAGTCTGTAATGTAAAACTGAAGCAAATGTAAGTTTCATAAAGGCAAAAATGAGCTTTTTTTTTTGCATACACTTAAACAAGCAGATGCAGATAAAGGCTTTGTACCCAAGTCATTCAAGTTTATTCCAGACCTCGGATTTATGGTAAAGCAAAATAATTCAATTTTCTACATCAAGGGGTCTCTTGGATACGCTGCCGTTTTTCATTTTGCCAGCTGTTTTCAGGGATTTGCTCTTTAATTAATCTTAAATGTTCTGTCCTTCATCAAAATGCTCACTGAACTAAACCAGGCCAATATTTTATATTTCTTCAATAATTTTACTTCTGTAACCAATAAAATTCAAGCAATACATAAAACCAAGATACGTAGCAAGCTGTCACCATCATAGTTGTAGCGTAGTTTTACTTTCAGGATTTGTGAGGGTGTTTTTTTTAAGAAAATTTGAATATGTCAAGGGGAAAGAGCACAAACAGCTGCTGTTCACCCAAATGCAATTACATTATCACACATTAAGAACTGCTGCCAGGAACTGACTCTCCGAAATGCACACATTACCATAGTCCACTGCTGCCTATAACGTGCAGGGGAACACACTGCAAGCCTGGAGAAGACTCCCAGGCCGGGTATCACAACAAAGTATCTAGAATAAATCTACACAACCAATTCAAGTCCCAGTGATTTGTGTTTTTTTTCCGGGTGTACAAACATCACCTACAACAGCAAGCAGGAAAGTCTCCATTAAGCTTTTTTGTTTGTATCTTTTCAGGATAGGAATAATATGTAGCCTCATTATATATTCATTAATAGCCACTATTGGAAATTTAAATATGTTTTATTTTATCCCAGTGTGAGATACTCCTGCCGCACACCTATTCACTTTTTTTTTTTTTTTTGCTATTGATGGAAAAGCTCATACTCTAAGTGCTGATGTAAATCTCAAGTTACCCAATTAATTTCAGCTGAATTACTGCTGGTTTATGGTAGAAAAAGAGCACAATGTTTAGCTTGAGGTTTCATAATGCCCATATTTTTGTCTCTGCTTTAAGGTGGAAGCCATAACAAATGCTATTTCAGGGATTCAACAGGTGAGAATTTAGAGAAATAATACTAAACAAGAATACGCACACATCACACATGGCCAAAACAAAAAAATAAGTCTTTAGTGAAAACAATTTTATCCGCCTCCTGCTTATCGATTTTAGAAATACAGAAAATATTGATTGCAAATTTGAAAATTCAGTTGTGATAAGGCTCAATTATACAGCCATTTCCCAACAAATTGTGAAATATTTCTATGCAACTTCATATTTCAACTGCACAAGTAAAACAATACTTGAAATAAAGTAGCACTTTAATCCCTGCCTTTTTATGCTTATTGTTTATAACCTCAAAATAGTACTGAATTATACATTTAAAATATTTACATACTTGGCAGCAATACCAGCATTTATTGCCTTAAAACTGCAAGCTCACTGCAAGGAGATTCCTTGGTCTGCACAAAGGGAACAAATAAAAGTGGATTTTATTTCTCCTAATTATAAAACCTAGTCTAATTCAATGGGACATTGGATGCATGGAAGAAGGCTAGTGGAAGGTATTTGATTTCAAACACCAACCTGCCACGGACGCGGCAGGGACCTCAACGGGTAGTACCTTCTGGGTGCGCTTGGAAGGGTCTTCCCAATCTCTTGCCAGAAGGGTGAAGATGGCATGGCCCGTGAAAGGGAGAAACAGCAAAGCAGACGTCGTTTTCCAGGAGAAGACCAGGTGTATCCTGGTTCTCCACGGCTAGGGCACCACTGCCTAACAGTGAAGAAAAGAGTTTGCTTGAGAGCAGAGAGCTCACGGCTCCGGAGCAAATCGTGCTTCACGACTCGCCTCATGGTTGGCGCTGTGAAGTGCTAATCTGGTACAAAGCAAAGAGGGGCTTCACCTTCTACTAAATTAAGGTAATTAAGGTAAGGGTAGGCCGAGGAGGGAAACCCCAGTTCTCTACACTTGAGCCGTGTCCGCAGGCCCCGGCTCTACAGAGCCGGCCTGGTGCGCGTGGGGCAGGCGGGAGCAGCGAGCGGGGCCCGGTGTCAGCAGCGGCGCCGCCACCGCAGTGGAGGCCCCGCAGGGAGGAAGCGGAGCACAGGCCACAAAACACCTTTTTACCCGGCTGTAATTGAACCCCCTACGCGTGACAGCGAGTACTGCTGTCCCGCTGTGCGCGAGCCCCGGGGAGGACTGCGCTCCCGCTGCACCTGACACCTCTGAAAACCTTCTGTCTGCATTGCAGTAAATCTTACACCTTACAAGAACTAAAATTAAAATATTTAATATTTACAGAGCATTTCAGATCCTCAAATGCATTTATAGGCATAAACTAATCCTCACAACAGCCCTGTGAGGTAGGTAGGTATTGTCGCTATATATTTTATTTTTTTATTTTTTATTTTTGTAACAAAGACAGGTTCAGCGACTTGCCAATGGCCACGGTGGACCCAGTGGAAAATGTGATACAAAATTAGAGGAGACTGGCTCCTACTCCTGCACTTATATTCATAAGCTACGTCCATAAAAAACACCCTTTATGTAATTATTTACCTGAAACGGAAGTGAAGGTGTTCTATAATAGAAACATGACATTTGTTTTTCTCAATGGTTTCACAGATCACTGAAAGCAGAATTTGCATTACCTTTCCCAGCATTAGATTATAAATGGACAATTGATTTTTCTGTGCAAGCTCATTTTCTACAACTACATGGCTTAAATAAAACGGGACTTTATCCAAGGGCTTTAGTAAGTGCTGTGCACTATCAAGGAGATGACCCAGATTCAAATCCCTCTCTTTCAACTAGTAGGATTTGGGCATGCCAAGAAAATGAGTTTCTCATTCCTGAGGAAAACAGCGAGCCCTTTATCACTAGCCAGTGAAACACCAAGTTTTGGGCAAGAAGAAGTAGCAGATCCTGATGGCAGGCAGTGAAGATGATTAAGGCATAACGCGAGTCAAAGTGGAAGTCTGATACAGCCTGGGCACGTGGCCCTGCACTACGCAGGCCTGGAATTCATGATCCAGCTAGACAGTCAGGTTTGCCAGCATCAGAATAAATAGGTTGAGCCACAGAAAATTACCAGGCTAGCATGTGAAATAGCTATTGCCAGAGGGTAAGGGCTGGAGGAAGGGGAAATAAACTACTTGATTTCTTGAATGAAAACATCGGGGCAATAATCTATTTTAGCAAGGAAGTTTTGCGTCTAGACAAATATATTTATTACAGCTGTATTGTGCAGCATTTATATTTCTGAATGGCATGTGTTTTTTGGAAAAAAAAACACATGCATTTTTAAAACCATTATTCACTTTGCACAGTGAATGGAAAATCAATGCAGTGATGCTACAAAATTTCAAAACAGTTTCTAAATCCACTGAAAATGGTCTATGGATCTTTCTTATGGACTTGGATGAGCTTCGCATCTAGATCTACAGCAGCTGGATGTGCAGAAGGTCACCAAAGGATGGAGGGTGAGGGAGGATATCCAAGCCACACAGTTTACCTATATGAGCAGTCACCTACCCTGCTGAAGTATGAAATAAGGAAACTTATTCCCACAACCTTCTGTAGCAACTTCATAGATGTCACTAAACAGAAACATCTTTTCATTTGCTCTAGAAGAAAGATAAAAAAGTATGGAAAGAGCAAAGTTGAACACACAAGAATGGAAGGAAAAAAAGGAAAAAATAACAAGATAGGAAGAATGTTGTCTAGAATAACATTACGCAATAAAATTATTTTTAAAAGACCCTTACTTGGGCAGCTTCCCTTTAATATATAACATCAATTTTAAATAAAGGGCAAAACAAAGTTATAAGCTATCATCAAAACTACTCTTTGAAAGCAATAGTTCATAATTAATTTAGCAGGTCTTGATACAAACATTGTGTGTCAGTGCTTCTGACAATACTCTGGGCCTGATTAGAGCGCGCGGTGGCACATTACTTTATTCTGAGCATTAACTAAGTTCATACTCCCAATCATCAGTTACAATATTCAAGAGGATTTCCTAATTTTAAGTTCATAAATATTTTTAAATATTGAGCAAACTTTAGGAAACGATGTCTGGGAACACCAGTTTTTCAGTCACACAACAAGGTTGAAAGTATTTGCCATTATCTTTTTGGAGACTATGGCCAAATTTGACACTTTTGAACCTCACAACAAACTAACAGGTCCTGCTGCTGCTTCTGTTCCTAGGCTTTAATGCCCCGCATCTGGGAGAGAAAAATTGAAAATCAAGTTTCAGAATTGCTGCACTACAGAATGCACAAATTCAACTTCTAGAAGCAGCTCTAACAACAAGCCAAAAACCCAAGCAGGAAAAAAAAATCTGATGTTGAAACAGTTTAGAAACAGGAGGATCCACTAGGACCATTATTATTAGTGCAAATGCACAGAAAACTTTTGAAGAGAAGGATTAGTTTCTTTTTCCAGGAAAAAAATGAGGGCCATATCCCCGTTCTAAAACACTAGGTAAATTGTCTTAGGAATAGAACATAGGTGGGAAGGTATATCATCTAACACATTTTATGGTTGCTTTTTATTGGATAAATCTGCCCTCACCCAGTTCTCATAAACACGCAGTTCTCACGTAAATTAAAAGAGAAAAGTATCCTGACAAGATGGCATTTTTGGCCTTGCAGATCCATGCTTGAGACAGGTATGGATTTCACTAGAAAAGAAATGTAGAAAGGCCTAGGTTGCTTACAGCACAATAGTACAGATTTACGTCTTTTCAATTCTGACTATTGTGGCTAACCTTGAGATGAACAGCTGAAGGATGGCACAGATGCAAACATGATGCTATACACAGCCATGGAAAGGTGTATATAGTGTACATTTATAGAAAGGTCAAAAACGAACAAATAAAACCAAAAACACAGGAAACATTCAACAGCATCATCTAGCAGAGGTCTTAGCAAAAGACACACCTTCTCCTGCCTCCATGTGATTCCACAAACAAGGACTGTCACTAGACGTGCAGCCTTTACGTTTGCTTCAGTTTTCTCTGGCTCCAAAGCAGAGGCAAAGCCTGCCCAGCCACTCTCCCTCGTTGGTCCACTGCACTCAGGGCACCGCCGCTCTGCTACGGTCATAGCTAAAGTGCTGTTATGAAAAACTGAGCAAGAGCAGAGCAGCAGGGAGGGCTCTACAGAAGCGGAGCTAGTTTCAGGAAAAGAAAAAAAAATCCCTCTCAACAGTGCAGATCTTGATCTTTCTCGACTCAAATCAGCTAAGTATGACCTTTGGGAGAAAGGGTTTCAAGCCCCTGTTCTAGCATAATTATTTTACCTAATGCCCTAACTTAAAAAGTTTGTGTAAGTCAATAATTTACACCTCTTGAGTTGTTATTGCTTTAGCAAACAGTTCAGTGTAGAAATACATTGCAGTCGTGTGCAACCTGAAGAAATCTAAACAGATACTGAAAGTAAAACTACACCTGAACCTTGCACTAGACACTCATTCCAAAATGACACATGGCAACATGAAGGGCTGCAACATGTACACAGCAGCTTAATGCCAACATCCTAACCGAACTCTGAAGACTCAAATCTTGCCTTAGATTTCTCATCTAGAGTACATGAACATTTTTTTTTTCTTTTAAATTAAGGCAAGGAAATGGCTACCGTTCCTAAAGTTCATTTCAGGAGAACAAAAATATACACCTTTTTTCTTCTGAACTTTAGGCAGCAGAACATAATGTAAAAACCTGCATTATGTTGAACATGCAACTTCAGGTTGACGTAGAAAAACAAAACTAAACACAAGTAAAATACCATTTGGTGTTTTCTTTTTCCATTGGAACACAAACTCAAACTCCAGAGAGGAAAAAATAAAGCTTAAAATCAGCTAAACTATTCAGAGCTCTGTATGTGTCTGCATCGCACTCTAACATGGTTTTGGGTAGGAAAAAAAACCTGTATGTTTATCCAGCTACTCATTTTAAACCAGTGAAGGGGAAAAGGCACCAAATTTATTTTTCATTGTGCCCATATCTGTTTGCACGTATATGGAAAGAATTTAAAGTCAGATTTTCTGTCCATTCTTTTCACACACAAGTATGACAGATTGCAGCTAACACATAATAGCAGAAGCTGATTCAAAGTTGACCTCTCCTATTCCACTGTGTTATGTTCAAACTTCCAGGCTCTCTAAAATCTGAGATGGCTGCAAAGAACCCAGAGACAGGTACAAGATTTAGTCAGCATTCAGCATTTCTCAGTGCATTTTGCAGAAAGGGTCTAAAGTAGGCATAGAGTTTTGTTGTTTATTTTACACAGAGAAGTCCACCAACATTTGCCATAAATTCTTCTAAACTCTTTAAGAAGGCCATCTTCTGCTTACGGTCCAGTGTGGGAGGAGTGCTGCTTGCAGTAAGCTTGTTGAAGGCATCTGCTAATCGCTGGTAAATTACTGGATCTTGTTGAGTTGATAGCAAAGTTTCAACTAGCTCTGAATATTCAGCCTGTTGAATAAACAACAGTCTTATTAACTTCAAACAAAAAATTGCATACAACTTCTCTTGCCAGGACAAAATCCAGAGTCAGGGCTGTGACAAAGAGCCACCAGTCCTGCTCTCCCTGCAGTCCAGTCTCACCCACAAGTGCCTTTCCCCTCTTCCAAAGCAGAAAAAGCCTTGCAGCCAGGCGAGTTTCTCTGGAAACCATGAGAAGCTGCAGAGCTGGGCACTGCTTTGGAATGCAGAGGGAGGAGAAGGCTTTTGGCACTCCCTTCAGGGTGCTTGCCAGCTGTCCCCTAGCACAGGCTTGTTTCTATAACCTGCACTTCTTCCTTCCTTGGAAAGGGCAGCTCAAATGACTGGAGCTACTCTATGTGCTGGACAAGGGCCTGGCTGACCAGGGCATCCACAGGAGGCCCCCAGTGCAAGCAGGGCGCACGCAGGAGGTGGAAGTAGGGCAGGGTACCCAGGAGGAACACGAACACGGCCCAGGCACACAGAGAGGGCCATCAAAAAACAAAGTTCAACTAAACTTGAAACTGGCAAGGGACATGAAGCAGAGATTCTATCAGTCCATTAACAGTAAAAGAATAAAAAAGGGCAAGTGTTGCTGTATAGGGCAGGGGACAACACACAAATAAGGTTGAGACACTCAATGCTTCTTTGCCTTGGTCTTCACCGACAAGTCTTTCCTCTTGTGACTAAAGGGAGATCAAGGAGGAGAGGAACTATGAGAAGGAAGGAAGATCGACTTAGGAACTAAGAATTCCTCTTGAGAAAGTTCAACCCATACAAGTCCCTGCGACTCCATAGAATTTATGCAAAAGCACAGAAGAAGCTGGCTGATGTCAATGCAAGGCTGCTTCCCAACACCTCTGAAAGACTGTGGAGACTGGAGGAAGTCCCCAGCTCTGGACAAAAGCAAATGTTGTACCGTTCTCCAAGAGGACTGGACAACTCGTGAAACTGTGGGCTGGTAAGTATCACTAGTCCCTGATGGGGCAAGAAGAAAGACTTCCTATAAGCCACTAGTAGGTACGTTAAGGAGGAGAGCAGTGGGGGTCGCCCTCCCTGGTTTCTGTAAGGTTTTTAGCAGTCACCCGTGGCCTCTTTGTAACCAAGCTGGGATGGTACAGTTTAGGTGAGGGGTCTATTACGTGAGTGAAAAACTGACTGAATCATCAGGAACAAACAGTTGTGGTCAATGACTCATTTTCTACCTAGAACCTGGTTCCAAGAGGAGCTCAGGGGTCTATCCTGGGACCTGTCCTGTTCATTACTTCATCAGTGACCTGAAGGATGACAGGAAATGCACTACCTTCATCTGTGGATGAAGGCCCATTGTGGAGTGTGTGTGAGGGGAAACAGCTGATGCATTTATGAACAGGGCTGATGCATTCAGAGACCTAGACGGTCTGGAGGAATGGGCTGACAAGAACTTCATGAAATTTGAAAAGAACAAATGCAAAGTTCTGCAACGGGAAGAGACTAGTGCCCTACAACAATATAGACTGGGAAGTGACCAAACGAACAACCAGTAAGTCAAAGAAAGGGATTATTTCTATTTACATGGCACTTCTTAGATTACATATGCCATACTCTATCCAGTTTTGGGCTTCCTAACACATGAAAGATTTTGATGAACTTCAAGTCCAGCCACCAAAATGGTTAGGGGCAGGAAGCACATAACTTACAAGGATAATTAAGCATTCAACAGCTCAGAAAGGCTCTGGAATATCCATCTTGCAGGCTTTCAAAATCAGGTTGGAAAAAAGCAACACAATCTATATTCAGTGTTGACCCTACTTTGAGCAAGAGGTTGGCTACAGATCTCCTGAGATCCCTTCCAATCGCAGTGATTCTGTGATTTCAGTCAGATGCACATTTGTCCACTCACAAACAAGTGGTTTCCAAGTGCCTAAATGCCATACCTGATGCAAACACACTAATGTGTAGAACGCTTCACCTGCTGCAGTTGTCATTTCTGTATTGTGCTTCTGAAGTACCAGCATATCAAAGACCATCTGAAATCATAAAACAGGAGCAGTTATAGAAGTATTCTGAGATGTAGACTTAACTCTTTTGCTTTACTAACAACAGCTGTCGAACTTTACTTCTGATAATAATGAAGAACTTGCATTTACAAACATTATTTTATTTTTTTTTTAATTTTAGGTAGCAGTAATTGGAAAACAGGTTCTTTTAGAAGCTGAGTTTTGGCTTAAAGTCACAAATTCACACCTCAAAGCACTGAAAGCTACAGTGTTGACGTGTTTTCAGAAGGAAATAGCATCTCTTGCATCTTTCCCCAAAAACCGCTGCTAACTCGGAAAAAAATATCTTCTAGAATAAAAAGAAAGCTTGTTCTTCAAGTTATGGAGATTCCCACAGCTCACAGAAAGCCAAAATGGGAGCAGATTAATATGGCCGATTATTAAAATTTAGAGAAAAGGCAGAAAGCTAGGTGAACTTAGAAGTAACACAAAAATGAGTAAAACTATTTGAAGGTGTTTCTCATTCACTCAGTTTAGCTGATTCAAGCTCTTAATGAGCAATTCCCCCCAATAGTCTGGATGTCAGTTTGGCAAGAAAATGGAAGTTTTCAGAAAATTTGGCCTTAAGTGAAACTGAAATCTTTACTGAATCAGGAGAAAAGCACAGAAGTTCTCCAACTAGCTTAATCCTGATTAGCATGAACCTGGCTGTTCACTCCAAAATTCAATGTATGGTCCTTTTAGGATCAATGCATGGTCCTAAAAGGAAAGTCCCAAATATGACACTAGATTAAGGGCATAATTTATCAGATAAATTGAATAAATAAGAGCATTTTCTTTTTTTTTCTTTCCAACTATGTTTTCTCTTGCCTAGACTTCAGTTCACACAATTTCTATTTCACAGCTTTTACAGCAAGTTTAACTGCTTATCACCTTCACTCTAGAACTCAGGCACAGAACACAGAAAAACACACTGCACTCCAAGAAGTAGAATCTTTTGTTGATTAGAGACAAATTATTTCCTCCCTCTGTGCTTCTATTCTCCTTTGTACTGTAGTCCATGTCCTCCTCCTCCTTACAAATTCTCCTGCCAGTTCTTTAAGTGAGGGTCTCTTTCTTGGTATTTCTGCATGGCAGCAATTAATCTTGTAAAACATGATCACTGCTCCGCTTCTTAACATTACCTATAAGCAAAAAATACCCCAAAGTAACATGAGATAGATAACTTACCTTAAGAAAGTGCCTTGTTGCTAGAAAGAGGGTTGAATCTGTTTCTTGTGCTTTTGCACACTGCTCTGCTAATGGTGTTACAGCCTCCAGGCAGAGCTGGCAAACCTCAGAGCTCATTCTGATAACACGTGTTAAGGAATCAAAGTCAGATTTCAGTCTTGGACTTGGAGTAAAACATCCTCGAGCCGTCACTCAAAAATGTCTTAAATTCTTATATGCTCCAAGATTTCTTTTTACTACAGCACTGTTAATAATATATAACAATAATAAAGCAGACTATTGCAACTTTGTTGCCTTCTTTTATTAGCTACACACTCTAAGGTAACATAAGCCTCTCTGACATAACATTTTCAGAAAGAAGCCCTTATGGTCAAGCTCATCTGTTTCTGACACGTGCCGCAGATTAGTGAAAATGGTGCTCCCGTTATAAGAGGGAGAACCCATTGGCAACCTGACAGGAAATGCTCTGGAGCCAGCCCAATGGACAGCAGCAGTGTTTTGCATTGCCAGCTGAGAAACTAATTCAGGAATGGCTCTGGGATACCAGCTGGAGGCTTATGAAGTTACACACTCTGAAGTGAAGTAATGGAGGAGGCAGGAATGGCTGCCAGAAAAAACTTATGTGCTCAACCACTTAAATGCTGCATTTGAGCAACACGAGTCAGAAGAAACTCAGCTAATACGAGAATTGGAGAAGATGTTACAGTGAAACTTTCAATCATCAATGGAAAACAGAGATTAAAAGCTGATGACAGACACATAGTTATTTACACACACACACACACTATACAGAAAATGAAAAAACATAAAAGAAGAAATCAGAATTATAATGTGTTTTGTAAGATAACAAATCAAACATTTAAGCAGTCCCAAGCTCTACAAAGGATACGATGACATCCCTAACTCCAGTGAGTACATTAGGCTCTTAAAGAGGTCCTCTGGAAGCTGTGGAATTTTCTCAGGGAATATCTCACAGATGAAAGTGATTAATTTGTAATATTGATTACACAGGGATGGAAACTGTCAAAAGAAAAACATTATCATTTTAGATTAAATAGCTTTATCCAGACATTATTTCCAGCTGCAAAAAGAGACAGGTCTGCTGCTTTCTCCTGAAAAAGACAAGACTTATGGTAGACAACTTCAGAGTCATCAGTGGCTATAACTACATTAGCAAATAATGTGGTGTAATAGATGCAGATTTGCAAAGCCAAAAAGCTGGTAATGCCTCTGTACACATTTGTAGAGCTTTACTTCAGGGATGACCAAGTCTTGTGCTGTGCAGCAAAGCCTCATTAGCTTCTGCAGCACATAAGGGGTGCTCCTAGATCATCTCTTTTGCTTGGTTTTAGCTTTGCAGTGGTTAGGAGGGGACAACTAAGATGCACCCAAAAGGGGTGTCCAGACGCATGAAATACTGTCATGGTCACGCTGTTGTTTCATTTGTTACTGTTCTACTAACCAACTGCACATGATAACGATATGAAAGCCTACAAAAATGCAAAAAATAATCCAAGAGTTACTGTGTTCCTACCAAAAAGGCACTGCTATGCAACACTCAGCAGCTACAAAACAGAAACAGTAACTCACACAACATGAGCAGTTTTTTGGCCAACTTATCAAAAATAAAACAGTAAGTCAACAGCTCCCAAATTTTTTTGACTAATGATCACTGTTAATGCTCCCTATCGGAAAAGGGATTCCAGAACCCACATTTCAGTTTTGGCTAATTGTTACCCATATGCTACCATATTCACTTATAGAGGAACAAAGTTTTGTCTTGTTTAGGCCCTTCTTGTACACATTTGGTATACATTTTCACATATATATTCTTCTTTTTCAAGCAATATCTAGAACTTGGGAAAAATTATTTGCCTTTAAAAGAAATGATAGAAAAAACATTCAATTTGTAGAAGTGGAATGCAATATAGAACCTATTTTTAGGAAGTTATTTCTATAACACTTTTTTTATTCTAGCAACTACATATTATAACTATACTTACCTTCAACAGATCTTGGGACATTAGAGGCAGGACTAGATTAACACCATATAAGACAACATCTGCTGCTGATACAGATCTATTTGTGGCTTGCCCAGGCTCATGTCCTCTAAATACTTCATCTGTAGAATAGATGAAATGTTTATATATATATATATATATAAAAGTAGCAAACATATTGAAGGAAGGGTCACATTTTCTTTAATGGAGACATTTTTTAAAAATAGAACTACTCCCCTCTTTCCAATTGACCAAAACCATGAGGCACTGTATTAAAATAGAAACTTATTGAGGAGAAACTGCCACATCACTCTATACTTATATTCATTTCATAATCATGTAAGTACTTCAGGCACTTTCAAGAGTTACCTTCTACTACAGAAATCTGTATTTGTTTCTAATGATGCTTCATAAGCATGTGCATAAGCAGATAGTGAACAAATTATTATTGCATTTTTACACCAAATGTGTGCAACAGCTGCACCACAGTTTAATACATGAGGGGAAAAAAAAACAAGCTATTGAGGAAAATACTGTATGTTAAAACTTGACAAGACTGGCAGTTTGGCATCAACTGGCAGTTACTTTACTTTTATAAAACCTGTATTAATTCTGCAACAGTATCCAGACAAGCCTCAATATAGTTGATATGTGGGTATTATGTTTAGGCAGTATTCACATTCCTGTTTCATGGTGTTTTCTATGCAGCTAACACGCAATGCTTGGACTCAAAAGGGCTAAGTTACACGGTGTTGAATGGTCCATCCAGTGGACAAAGTCTCAGTCTGGTTCTGTATTGCGGTGCATGTGCAACAGAAAACTTGTTGGATTTGAGTCCAAGGTTCTCTCTCTTCCAAGAAGTACCTCAGAGCAGCAGTGAAGAATATCAAAACAATCCAGGCAGACTGAGTTTGTTATTGGTCTCACGTTTTCTGTGCAGCTGCACAGGACATGGAAAGATCTCCATCATGCCAACCTGTTTTCATTTATTCAAAAGCAATGCAGTATGGCCAGGTTACAGCTGGCAGCTCGTATTCAGGGCTAATGCAATTTTGGGTGGCAACAATATGAAAGAAAGCAACAGGCCAGAATGCAAAAAAAAAGGACCTCAAATTCAAACCACAACCACATAAAGTATGTTCTGTATATGAGGAACAAAAAAGAAAACAAAAAACAACCAACCAACCAACCCTCCCCTTCCCCTCCCCCCCACCCAGAATTGTAATAGTTCAGCATTCCACGAAATTTGGATCTTGTACTAAGATAATCCATCCCTCCTCTTGCAGTCATTTCTAGTTCTGACTTCTCTATGCCTTTTTTTTTAATACTCAACTGCTGCTACAAATGGGCCATACTGTGAAGTGTTTCCTTTGCTACTAGCACATTAAATAGTAATTTTAATATGCTGATCTCATTTTCTATTTTGACTTTGCCTGGATTGAACACATGATCCCTAACATTTTTTACTGTTTAAGTATACAAGTTAAGGTTCATCAGTGCCCATCTGCTTCATACCTGTATCACTGAAATCTATGAATTCTTTTGACAGAAGATTAGTTAGAAGCTCCATGATAAGAAGGAGATCCTGGTACTGGTCTTCTTCTGCTGTAACATCTATCCGTTGTCGACCTAGATTATTCTTGGAATATACCTGAAGTAGAGTTAGGCAGGCCTCATACAAGTTCATGGCTTTGGCCTATTAAAAAAAAAAAGTAATAATAAGAAAACCTCTATGTGCTAAAAATTACATACTTCGATATAATATAGTGTTATATGGTCAGTGATAGTTCAAGGTTTTAATTTCAGTTATGCTACCCCTTTTTTTCTAACAACCACGCACAAAATCATAATGGATCGGCTATTTCAAAAAATAAGAACACTTACAGCCATGTATTGACATGCTTTTGATTAAAACATCACTTTTATCAACATCTCAGTCTTAAAAAAGATAATTGCCAATAAAATCCCTAAAGAAGTCATCTCTGCTACCAAATTTTGCAGCCATAATTCACTGTTAGTCCATGCGTAGTTTGGAGTAGGCAGAAACGTTTCTAGACACAAAAGCAAAATTAGCCAACCAAAGACCAAAGTGCCCTGCACCAACTCAATTTCCTGACAATTTCTTGGTATCATTTGTACCGTATTTAGGACCAACAGGTGTTCCTGTAAGCAGTTTTCACCCTGCAGAATCTAAAACATCACTACAGTTTGTTTACACGCACACACATACCCCGCCTTCCCCTCCTCCTCCTTTTGGTTGTATTTACCTCTCCAAGATAGCAAATTTGCTTATGTGCAACTTCAACAAAGACTTCTATTATGAGATTAACAGTCTCTGGGGTGTTTTTGTATACTTCCATTAAGCCAATGCAATTATTAAGGAAGTCCATTAGGAAATTAAAGAGAATTGCTACATTATCAATCTGGGTAGCCTCAGCAATGCCACAGAGTGCTTCCAATGTAGCTGTGATTTCCTGCTTCACTTCCTCCTCTTGACAGATCTGCTGAAAGTTTTCTTGGTTTATCACATTCAAGAACCGCTGCTGAAGTGGCTGAAGAACCTCAAAAAGACAAGTCACACTGAGATAAGCACCGTATTATATGAATCAGAGTGCAGCTTTAAGTAATTCAGCAAACTACTTTGGCACAAAACTACAAGAACCAATCACTTCCAGATTGCAGTGGCTCAGTTAGGTTATTATGTGTCACATCAGTGTCAACTGAAACACTAGTGATTAATGATTCTCACTGAGCATTATCACCTGCAGGTTGGTTTCAAAAGCAGCACCTACATAGGTTATTTTGTAATGTATACACACATGAAAATACATTCCCTGACTCAACATTATTTGATTCTGTTCCAAATTCAGTGCCAGCAAACAAGAAGTTGTCCTGGGGCATCAATAAAAGTCCTAAGATGTTCACAATAATCTTTGTCATAGTATGATTCTGTATAGTACAATCTCTCTTTTAACTTTTCACCTATTTACCAGCCCATATGATTATGTTTGTAAACTGAACTATTTAGAAGTTCCCATAAAAGTCAAATGCTTCTCCCAATTACTTCCAGTGCTTGTGATCTTACCCTTGATTACTCATTTCACTAATAAAACTGATTAAGTTTCTCTCAGAATGCTTTATAAATTTACATGATGCTTCCTGACCACATTTCTGCCTTCCTGGTAATAGATACCAGAGCTTTAAAGGCATTAAGGTGTGAAAATGCTGATAAGGGGGCTTCATTATTTTTCATGTGTTGTGGTGGTGGGGAGCATATGTTTGTGTATGTTTTTAAACCCTTAAGTCTGAAAAATTTAATAACATCACCAAAACTTAAAAAGGAAAAAAAAAAAGAAAATATTTTGGGCAGCTCGCTGGCCCCCAAATATATAACTACTGACCTCCAGAGAACCATAAAAGAAGTCAGTATCAGATGTTCAAAAGATTCTGCAACAGCTGACTTCATCATTGCAAAAAAAAAGTCCTAAACTGACTTAAAACTCACCTTACTTCCAGAATTGTATTACTTGCTCAAGTAAAAGTAACAGAAGCATCAAATAGCTTACCTCTGTCCAGTACTGTTGTTTTGTTTCTGTGTCCATATGAGCAAAGCCTCCTAAAACTAAAGCTTTCATTAGTGTTCTTTGAACAGAGCTGGACAAATAGTGAAGAGGAGGACTTCGCCTTGCAAATTGTTTAGCTAAATTCCACCAGTTTTCACACTGAATAACTAAGTTTGCCCTAAAAGGGAGGAAAAAAAACCCCTTTAATTAAAGAAAAGGCTTCACAAAATTGAATGAACAGACATCAGCAGTTGTCTTTTTATTTTAATTCTTTTATTCTAAGACAGACATCAGCAGTTGTCTTTTTATTTTATTTTAATTCTTTTATTCTAAGATTAAATAATTTTTTGACTTTCATTTGATCTCCCATCTAAGATTTCTAACACATGTACTCAATAAAATGGCTCAATTCATTTGGGAGAAAAGGGAAGTACTCTAGTTTTACACACATGCATACAATTAATAGACATATTACATGGATTAAAAGCTTAGTCTCATTATGTCATGATAAAGGAAGCAGTTTATTCCTGAAATAGCTCCTGTGGGGTTTAAAAATCTTTTTTTTCCCCCCTAAGAAAATCTCAAACATTTAATTCCTCAAACTTCAGAACAGTCTTTCAAAAGAATTGTGAATTCATGTTCACACATTTAATTGCATGTCAATTCACAAGAAAAACATTCAAGAATTGCTTGCTTCACGATTTCTAATACCAAAGAAAACTTTCCAATTTATCTGCCAAATTCTAGATAATTTTACAATTTTACACTGGCTTATGCTGATATTTGACCTTTCAGTCTTAAGCCTCTTGTTCAGCACAAATCAGCAACACCCCCAAAGCCCTCGCAATAAGAGTGGAGACCAGGAGAGTTTGTCTTTCTAGTGAGGCACAAAGGCAGGGGAAGGAGAGTGCACTTCTCAACAGTAACAAATTAGGTTACGTTTTGTCAAATCTTAGGTCTCACTCCTCGCTTTGCCACACCATTTTTTTCCCATTTATGGCAGGTTACTAAAGTCTTTTGACTTACAGACACGAATATGAAATGCCCCAGATCTGGATTACTTTGGCCAAAAAAATTTAAAGGAAGCAAAAGAAATGTTTTGACTTCCAGAGGTACAGCAACTTACCGCTCTCTCCTTTCCACTAATGTTACTAGCAGTTGTACAGTATCATTTGCAAGGTCCTGCTCTGAACTCCACACTGCCAGGTTACTGATCACTTTTTCTAAAAGGTAACCCACAATCCATTGGGAACCCTCTGTATCAGCACCAAATGCTGTACTAAATGGCAGACTTATCTATAAGAAAAGCATTAAAATGAGTGAGTTTTACAAAAGCCAGAACTCAAACGTGTATGGTAATCAGTCAGCAAATTCTTTTCAGGCTCTTACTTCCCTATTTAAAATACACGAAAGTTGCATAGACAAAGGCAAAGCATACCTGGAATAAAAAATCTTTGCCAAATTTCCCCTTCAATTTTAAGCACAACATCCAAAAGAAAAAAAAAGCTTAAACCTCATTACAATTTGAGCATGACTAGCTTTTAGTGCTAATGAAAGTTTAAAAGCTTTAAAAATTAAAAGATCCCAAATTCACCTCCCAAAAGTAGTTCTAATAATTTATGAAGAAATTCCTTAAAATTAAATAATAAAAATGTTAGAAATATATCTAGCTCTTAATCTCAGAGGTCAGTTTTGTAAGAACTTATTTTCATCACAGAGAATTCTTTTCTGCAATGTTCCTTCAATCTCTATGGAAAGGGGCCACATTCTGGTCCTAGCACATTAACATCTGCTTGCTTGAAACTGAAAAGTTCTCCCATCTTTATAATAAAGTTTCTGAAGAGTGAAACTCAAAGACTTTTAGTAATCGTGCATAGGCTTCATGACAGCATACCACAGTTATACCTAACTTGAAACTCCTAGTATTTTCATGACAGAGCATAAGATTTAAATAAGAGTCCAATCACATGAGATACCATGAGTAAACACAAATTAAATGTGTGCTTTACCCAGATATTCTGTTTTGTTGCTTTGGAATTACAAAATCCTTGCTCTACTTTAAGTAGAATAACATGTTTTGAAGTAATCACAAGCCTTTGGGATCCCCAGTTTGGTTAAGGAAAGCCTTCCTGAAGCGCTAGTATTCTTAGTTGCTTCAGCAGTAGAAAACTCTTCCTTCTTAAGCGTTACCAGTCAGCAGGACCTCCTCTGGATGAGTGGCCTCTGTTAGCCAGCTGGGTTATAGTTAGTTCTATAAACAAAATAGTGATCAAGGCCTAATGACGTTTAGTGCTGTCCAAACCAGTGCCAAATTGCCCCTTACAACATAAATCAGCAAAGTAGACTGAGAACACGAGAGAGTGGGGAGAGGTGAGGCATGAGCATGACGGTAGCCAGTGCATAACCACCTTGCAATAGTGTGAAATGTCTAGTTCCAAATCATCATCAAGGGTGACGGACCATCACCCACCAAGCACACACACTGTAGCAGAGATGGCCCTGTAAGAGCTGATGGATAGTGAGAGGCACTCAAAAATCACTGCGGTTAGCGAGTTCTACCCAGGAAACTGCTTAAGAGAATACTCAGTTACTTTGCTACGCTAATGGCTACAGAAATCACCTTTATGGCAAGATGTGCAAGTAGAGTCCCCTTACAATTTACATTCCTACTTAAAAGAAGAAAAAAAAATCCACTTTCATACCAATTCAACCATAATATCTCATATACTAAAAATACTTAATTGAAGCTTAAAAGAGCTACACTGACATCTGCATTACTGCT
>NW_010577484.1:67056-91365 GCF_000705375.1 Tinamus guttatus | reverse complement strand
TTACTTTTTCCAGGCTGCAGCAGTCTCAGTTTTGGTATAAAACGTGAACATTCCTCTTCTCTTCAAAAGCTTTCTCGGGAAAGGCAAGCAGACACCCACGATGGATAACTCCCCCCAAGGAATCTCAAACAACCCCGTGAGAGCAGAAGGAGCTCAGGTGCTTCGAGAAGTTGTTTGCCTGGGTTGCTCCCCCACACCAAAATCACTGCTCCCACTTCTATCCTGCTGTAAGAATCAGATCCAGGTAAATGCTGGTGTTGGAAATAACACTTCCCAAACCGTAATATTATGCAAAAACATTAAAAGAATCAGTTCAAAGCTGTTAATTTACTCCTAATGATCAATAACAGTAAGAGAACCTCTAATCAAGACATATTTAAACCTGAAATGGGCTATTCCAGGTTAATTTCAAAATGTTAGATCATGGTTAGTTACACATCTACATCCAAAGCAGTTAAACACACTCCCCTTTGGGGAATGCAAAATTTTTCCAGGAGCTATACTTTGTCTGTGGAGAACATCCTTAATTTTCCTACTTGCAAATGATTTCCTTTTCACTTATTCCTTCTTGAGGACACCTACCAAGGACTGTGCCACATACGCGTCAGGGAGAAAACAAGAGCTGAATCCATCATGGAGCATAAAAAAGAAAAAGGAAAAGAAGGAAAAACAATGCATTCCAGACATGTCTGGATTTTTAACTTGCTTAAAGTATCTGTCAGTGCAAGGGAATAGAATACCAGTCATAGCTACAGTCATAGCTCTGCAAGTGAGAAGGAAGAAAAGCCCTCCTGCTTCCTCCTTGTGAGGAGTCTTGACATTCCCTGCAGCATAACCGCGGTGTCCTTGCCCGGATCTCCCCGGAGAGCCTCAAATGCAGGTACCGCTACCCACGCAGACACACGTGCATGGGCACGCAAGCAGGAAGCTGCAGCACTGATGCTTTGAAGGGTCAAGGAAGGATTTTATGACAGTCGCGAGGGCCTTAAATGATTTGCACTGCTAATGGTACACACTTTTCACACCCATTTTCAGATGCGAGCCCAAGTTTTGCATTTTTGCCTTCTGTAGGATTCTCAGGGGTAGTGGTGCAGAGAGTAACTAACTACATCAGCACATACACTAGAGAAGAACCCACTTATGGCCATTTTATGTTCCTTTAGACAACACGTACCTTTTCCTGTGCAGTGTGCACACAGAGGGGAGAACAACTGCAGCGAAAAGGCAATAGGAAAAGCGAGAGGCACAGTCAGGGAATAGGAGGGGAGAGTGAGAAAGAAAGGAGGGTAGGAAGGAAGAAAGAACAGCAGAATACCCTTAACAGATCAGAGATGTGACCAAGAAGATGAGAAAGGGCTTCCCTTCATACCAGACATTCCTCTGACGCGACAGGCAGACAAGGTGGAGCAGGGCTAACAGGAAAAATACGACCTCATCAAAGCACAGCCACCTTCCGCCAGATCGCAGGAAACCAAAGCGCAGCGCTTGCAATTTAAAACTTGCATTGATTTTACCCATTTTATTTCCCCTGCATCACACGCACCCGAGGCACCGAAATCCCCATGCGGCTGGGGCTTTCCCCACCCGATGGCAACTAAGGGCTTGTGCAGAGCTATTTCAAACAGCGGTGTTAGAAGCACCGGTGGTAGCGAGGCGCAGGCTTTGGCAGCTCCACGTGCCCTGTTGCAGGCCCCTGTTTCCAGATACTTCTTGTGACAAGAAGCCTGTTCGTTTTGACAATTCGCATTCAGGCTGAAAGTTTTCCCTGCTCAGAGCCTGTGTCAAGCCGAATCTGTTTAGCTAAAAAACCTGGGCTGTTTCTGAGAAAGCAGAGAGAAAATGCTTGTTTTGCCCGTACTAACAAAGTCTTGTGACCAAGAGAAAACTCAAGTAGTTCCACACTCAGGGGCAGGGATTTGAAATGCTGCAGAGGGCCTGCAGGTGCTCCTGGCAGTGACAGCTCCGCATGCAGGCACAGCACAAGGCACCAGGGAAACTCTCCATCTGCACAGCTCGCTCAGGGCTTGTGTCGCTTCTCCGAGATCCCTAGCACGGTCTAGCAGGAGTCTGCAGGAACAGCATCACACTCTCCTTGCATTTGCTCCCAGCAAAGCAACGGACATAGGAGACTTTCTCACCCACAGGGCTGGTATCAAATCTGGAGGAAATCCGGGGTTCAGACTGCAGAGGGCTGAACACTTGAAAGAACAAGTGAACAAGAAAGGAAGGGATGGCAGGCACTAGGAAAACAGGGATAGGGGCAAAGAGAAGCCAGGACTAGAGAGAAAGGAAGAGAAAGATGGAGATACAGGCAGGTATTCAGACATCTGTTGCTGCCGAAGATGCAGCAGCAGTAACCACGAAATGCGCTGCGCGTGGCCGCGCGCCCGGCGAGCAGCCCGGAGCGGCGGCGCCGGCAGCAGGACGCAGCCCGCCCTCCCCACAGCGTCCGAGCCTGGGAAAGCTGCGGCGCTGCTGCCTCCCCGCTCCGGCACGCGCGGAGGGACCCGGAATCGCGGCGGATACCCGGGACTCCTACGGACCAGCTGCCTCGGCGTCTGTGTGGAGAGAGGGGAGCTGGCAGTCCTCGAGTACGGCCTTCCTCGAGTACAGCCGTGCCTCCTTGCACAGTACCTGGGCTCTCTGCTCTCTCTCGTGGCAAACAACTAGGTTACTCACTAGCTTTCCACTCAACGGGAGGACATTACCCTCCCGCGGTGCACGAGGCTCCATTCTTCTTAATGGAAATAATTTAGGTGTCCCTGTGAAGCAAGTGGCACAGTAATAAATTTACCAAAAAAAAAAAAAAAAAGACGTGGAGGGCTGCTGGCTGCATTACTTTGACGCTCTCCATAAAGAAGTGCATCATGTCAGTAAGCATAAACCTTGGTCCAAGTATTCAGCTTGGACCAGGAATGACAGAAACGAACTGTGCTGACTTAAAACTTTGTACATGGAATTAGAGAACAGGGCTTTCTGCTGCTGTCTTTCCTGTCCTGGGAAGCTAGTCAGTAAACTTAAAAAAAAATAGATAAATAAAAAGAGAGAAATGGCAGAAGTTTTCAAAAGAATAGGAGGAAGAAATCCCCTTCATCAGTAAAGGGTGTCCGGGCAAGAGTGAAGAACAGGGACAGATCTGCAGTCCCTTTGTAGTGAGCCGCCTCACTACACAGACACACAGCCAAGACACACCTCCCAAAGCAGGAAATCATAGAGAGCATTTCCAACAACGGCGAACTGTCCGGGATGCAAACTGAGTCACATACACACAAAAAATCAAGTAAAGAAGGGAAAAAAATAAAAAAGAAAAAAAAGGAAAAAGAAAAAATAAAGGGCAGTAACGTATTTTGGCAGTCTAGTAACTCCCCGTGGACCAACACATGGCACCGCACAGGTGACGGTCAACCAGCAAATGCAGCAGCAGGTGAGTAGCAGGAACATATTGCACCAGAGAAGATGTGCAGTGCAGGATGTGTCTGTCCTGGCCACCACTACCAGACAACACAGGGAGCAGACGAGGCAGAGGAGAAGAAGAAAGGACCAGCACCTTCCGCATTGAGCAGCCCTGGGAACAGTGCCAAGAGCCAACAGTCAGCACAAGGGTGGGCACGGGTCAAGCGGTCCCAAGCCACAGAGTTCCTGAAATAGCTCCTTAAAGAGTGCAGATAATTTACTGGTCCGGCTAAAGGGCTGGAGTTGAGGCAGGGTGGGAAGAACGGAAACCTCTCAGCTCAGCCTTGCGCCCTTTCACTCAGGGTGAACACTTGATTATTAAAAACATTATGTTTGCCAAACTGAATTACATTTTTCAAGTCTCTTTTTTTGGGTTGACCCCCAAGCATAACATCTTGCAACACTTCTAGAGTCAAATAATGTTTTAGCTTTTTTTGGCAAGCACTCCTGTTAAACCAAGGGAACCTGGCAAGTCAAAGGCTGGTTTCAGAAGGAGGCTTTGGCATGATTCACCGTGAAGTGAAGGGAAATAAGTGCCTTAACTCCCTGTGAATATAGTCTGAAATAAATACTGCTTTATTTCAGAAATGGTTAGTTTTATTTTTTTTAACTCTTCCATAATTTACTTGTAATCTGAAACTACTTGTCGAATTCGGCTGGAACTCACATTTTTCATTTAACTGGAGCAGGAAAAAACCCCACCCATGCCAAGTCTGCATGCTGGAGTTGCAGAAAACGGTATGGAAGGAGCCGGGGTTAGCACGCCGCAGGGATGGGGCGGAGGGACGGTGGGCCTTCAGGACAGCAAAGCAGAGAACACGGGAGTTAGCAGGGTTAAAGTCCTTGGCCAATTTATGGACATCTAGAACCAAACAGCAAGTGATAAAGAGAGAGCGAGTGAGAGCACATGACCGGAGTAAATTAAGGGGACATTCAGGAGGCATTTGTCAGCCTTCCCTTCTTCTCCTCCCTTGGCTGACTTTGCCTTGGGGCAGTAAGCTCTACAGGATGAGGATGCTCTTGGGGAAGCAGAGAGAGAAAACCTGGCACTATGTGGACACGTCCGTGCAAGAGCTAGCACACAGAGCATTACTGCAGCAGTTACTTGTAAAACTGCTCATGAAGACAGACAGGCTCGCATGAATTCTCCCGAAGAGTCTCTAAATTAAAAGGGGTATAATCGATTCATTAGCACCAAGAGTTTTATCAAATTCACATGGCGATGGCTGTGGTTTCAGTCCAGACTAACTGTTCAAAGCACTGGTGGCAGAGATACTAAATTCAACTAGCTGCACTGTCTTAAAACTGAAGTTTGGCCCATTTTCCACAAATGCTTTCCATCAAAATGAAACCCACATACCACCTATTTAAAAAGCAGTTTACTAGATGTCAATGCTAAATACTTTGGGAAAAAGGTACTTCCCTTCCGGAAAAATCCTAATCTGACAGTTCGATCTAGCATGCCCCTTTGCTTCTGTCAGGTTAAATAAAGCAATCTCTAAATATGTCTCAGCCATGTCTAAACACACAAAAAAAAGTCAGAAAACTTCCGCACTCCTTTCTTGTTAGGAAACTATGTTATTTTTAACAGCCTCAAAAATAGCTCAGTCTTTTTAAGTATGAATGACACAAGCCTGTTAGCAATACAGAGAAGAAGAAAAATAGTTCATTCTTCCGAGATGGTATCCTCTCAGTAAAACTTTTTGATGTTTGCAATCAAATGCAACTCAGTGCCAAAGTTAAACTGCATCACAGAAAGAATCTGGAAAAAAAAAAAAACAATTCAAAAATTGGCAGCAAATGACTTCTTTTGTCAGCAGCCCTGCAAGTAAATTTTGCCTGTGCTATTACTGTTGGCATGAGGCACCAAACAATGCACTTCCAACAACTTTCATTCTTGTCACTTTCCCACTCAGTCATACAGACACAAATTATTACATTCTCCAATTTAAAAAAAAATATTCCTTCATCACAGACACAGTTCTGTTATGACAGGTTTTGTTTCTAAAAAATAAGTATTAAAATCTACAATAGCCCATAAAGATCAGTGGCTAGCTTTGACCAGATCTCCTTTGCAAAAGCTTTAAAAAGCTCCTTTAAATATCATCTAAATAGATAATAAATGGTGAAAAGCCAAAAATCACATAAAAGAACAATTCCGAAACTTGGCAGAATTAGAAAAAATAATTAAATTTTGTCCTATTTTCACCACAGTTCAGTCTCATCTATTGCCAGAAAAACAAGGCTGCTAATATTCCAGATTTGATTTAGTCACTAAAATCTTTTGAACTATTATTTCAATTTACTTTGAACTGCATTGGCAACCTTCAAGGATAAGTAATAGCAAGAAAACCACGTCATTTTGTAGTCTCCTACCTCTACAGAAGTGTGTTTAAATTCTGACATTTAAAAGCCCAGCAATCATGAAAGATCCTGCTCAATTGCTCACAAGAAAGTTTACAGGATGTTGCACGTAGCCAAAAGCACAAGTAATTTCTGCCATGGGGATTTTGCAACAGCCTATAAGGCCTCCTCCAAAATTTTCCAGGGATGGGACTGCAGCTGACACTGAGGAAACATTCCCAGAACGTTCCCACACAACTGATGCCTTTCTTTTCCAGAAAACGGACGCTGGAACGGGGCAAATGCGAGGAAATGCTTCCTTAAGGGTGGCCAGTGTGTGGCTTCCTTACCCGCCAGCATTGCCATGGCGTGGGCCGCCCCGCTAGGCTGCGGCCAGCGTAAGGAGGTCACCTCGGACACCCACTGCGCGTGTCCGCGCCGCCGGGGAACATCTCCGCTGGCTGCACAAAGGGGATCCTCAGGCACGATGCCTATCCGAAAAGTGAGCCGAAAGGAGACGGTGGCGCTCGCCCAGGGGCAGCCTTCTGAAGGGCCAAGATGTGCTGAGGGAGCCTCCCGAGCAGCTCGGCTGCGCGCGGGCAAGGAGTTGCTGGACACCAGGGGAGGAGCTGTGAAGTCCCTCGCCGGACTGCCCCGCGGTGTGGGCTCCGCTAGGCCGTGACGGGACTGGGACAGAAATGATGCGGATGCTCAGACAACAAGCTGAAGCTGATGGAGGGGAGGAAAGGCGAGAAGTAACATTTGAGCTACCACAATCATGCCTACCTGTTTTTAAGGCCTAGACAGCGTCAAATAGGCACAGGCAGTCACATAGGTCAGGCAGGTGCTGCAATGGGACTGTGTGGACGTGGGTTTGGACACGGATCCCAGTCTTGGCGCTCAGCCAAGAAGGACATGCCAGCCGTGACAAGGACAAGCCATGGTGGGTCTGTTGCCATCTCACGGGCCTGGTGCTCCAGGATGGAGCAAGGCCCAGTGTGTGGACTGGGCTATGGAGCAGCTGAGAGAGGCACCGGCGCCAAGACCCAGAGGGGCCGGCGCTCCACAGGGTGCCCCGCAGCGGCGGGAGCAGCCCAGGGCAGCCCCATGGACACGGCTGGGACCCTGCTAGGGCACTGCCACGGAAGAACAGCTTCTTCTTTTTCTTTTCTTTCTCCCTTTTAATATTCGTACTGCATTTGTTCGATCCTATCATTAAACACAACAAATAGGCTCTTGTTGAATAATTTAAAAAAATGCATCAGCCACTGTGGGTTATATTGCCAACCAAGACAGGATTCAGGGAGCTGATGTGATTTCCTTATCTGAGTTATTGACTAAATGTTACATGGGTAATGTAGCAATCAGAATTGTTATTCCACAAATATTCTGTGAGAAATAAGGATTTGCTCCTAGTGCCAATCACACATACTTAAAATGCAATTAAACAGTGAAGCCCACAAGCTAAACAACAACAAATCACAGAAACTTGAGCTGCGGAGAAAAAAAGAAAAAGGAATATTTTAAAACATAATTCAAAAATGGAAGTGCCAATACAAGCTGTTTGTTTATAAAACATAGCAAAAACTTTTAGATGAAATGTATATGTATTATTTATACACAGGGAAAAGGGTCTTTTCCCAGAATACTTCTTGGTAGGAAAATCCTTCTGAAACAGCAATGTTTTCATTGCTTCAGCTTCAACTTATTCCAAAAACTCTTTTTCCTCCCACTGTTTTTGTGCTTTTTATTTGAAGTTTTTAAAGGGGTAAAATGGATGGGAAGAGGGACAAGAAACATTCTGGAATTAACTGTGAATAACTTGCCCTCATACCCTAAGGAATGAAGATTATTTTGAGAAAAGTAGAAGAATTTATGAATAATACCAAACAAAGGTATTGATTTAGTACCTCAGTTTCATCATCAGAATTAAAACGAAAGAAATTGAAGGAAGCAGCATCCGTCACTGCAGGATATCAGGCTGACAGTGACTCAATGTCTGGAGGCAAAACCCACACCAACGGGACACCGGGGGCTGCTCCCGCAGGTACGGCGAGCCCGTAGGGGTTATTACGATACACGCTGAGCAGAGAAGCACTAAGTTTACCTCAGGTGGCTGCCGCTCATCAAAGCTTCCTCCAGAGAGCACAAACTTGGGTCTGAGCGCACCTCGCTTGAGGAAAGCTGTGCTTCACTTTTGTTTCCTCGAATTGATAGCTCAGGGCTACAGCCGGAGAACAGAAAAGGGCGCTTTCCACAAAGGCCCCAAAGAGAAGAATCTTACAAGATGGGCGGAGGGAACCAAGTCAGAGTATTGGTGAACATACTCTGCCTCAGGCAACTTAATAAAACTCGTATCAAGAAGTCACTATAAATCACCTGCATGAGTTTGAAGTCTTGACCAAACCACACGTGGCACATTACTCCACAAGCTGGTCATCTCGGGTAAAAAGAAAAGCTGTGATAGATTCACTGGTACCCATTATAGAGCAATAACCCACTGTAGTGTCCCCCAAGCACAATTCTTCTTTTCTTTTCTTTTCTTTCTCTTTTTTTTTCCTTTTTTTTTTAAGCTGTAATGAGCTTGCTTTAATGCTTGATTGGAGCCAGAAGTCTCCACTTCTTGTGTGCCCTTTGCAAACGGCCACCTGACAAGAGGCCAGAGTGACAGTCTCCAGAATTAGGACAGAGACGTTGAAACACACAGAGGCAAATTGATCCAATCGATCCACAGGAGAGCTGAGAAGCACATGGTCCTCAGAGACCTTTATTTTTTCAATCTGCAACGAAAGGGCCTGGCAGTAAACTGCAGAGAGCCAGTTTTACAAGCTGGGAGGGAAATGATTATAGAAGTGTAGCAGTTCAGGGATCTTCCAGCTGGTTTAAATGATTTGGCTTCCTTATGACCATACTCAAGGAAAAGAAAAGAAAAACAACAACAAAACTTTCCTGAAGGTCAGCCATGAGTGCTATAAGCATGGCATGAACCAAAGCTCCTAATTCATTCTCAAACATTTAATTTGGAGAGCTGGAGAAGGCAGGGAGGAAAAGGGAGATAGAGAGAGGGAAGTTATTGCATCCATATGTAGATGTGGATTAAGGAAGCAGGCCGTCTCTTGTAGTTTTTCACAAAAATGAGCAATATCAAGGGAGGAAACCCAGCAACGACCTTTACCCAGGGCTCCTCTGACCACAGCAGACAGGCACTCAGGTGAGATGTAAATTCAGGACTCCCCACTCCTCAGAAAAAAAAAAAAAACTAATTTTAACCCATTCAGCCCTGTCTCAAAATAAGGCTTTTACTGTTGGGTGAAACAGCACCTCCAGAAGAGAACAAGAGCTGATTCTTTGCTTAATTAGTTAAATTTTCCCTTTATGTTACACAGATATTATATATGCCGTACTGATAGTTTCACAGGAAAGAAGTGAAATTTCCAAAAGGCTTTTACAGAATGGAAACATTTGTTTCAGTTGAACTTCTTTGGTTATTTCGAGCTGGATTTGAAAACAACTTTGCCTGCCCCGAGCAGCAGTTTTGCAAGGTCTATAGGAAAAGGCAGCAGAGTTGCCTGGGCCACCTCCCAGCAATCCAGGCTGGTGGGAGCAGGGGCAGCCTCTTAGGCATTGCCTCTTTTTACCTTGTCACTGGAAAATGAGCCACTACACTTCAGTCGAACACTTCTTCTATACTGCTCATTTAGAAAATGCCTGAAATAGGCACAGTGCCTGAGAAAGGCGTTTTCTTTATTTTTGTTTTGTTTTTTTTTGCAGATGGTTAGGGTTAGTGCAAAAATATTCTGGTTCAATCAGCACTTTTTAGTATTTCCATTTTTTTTTCCTTTTAATGAGGACAAACCTAACAAATATTTCTTGCTCCGCTGGCAGTGCAGGGGGCTCTGCCGGCTCCCTCCCTGCCCCAGGGCCAGCGGGCAGCCCTCTGCTTTGGCTCCGCGCTGCCACGGGCCCTGCTCCCTGCTGGCAGCTCCCGTGCTGGCCGCAAACCCAGCGAGCTGCCCCGCTGCCGCTCACGGGCTCGGGAAGGGGATTAGCAGCCTGGCAGCCACCTCCCCGGCACGCAGCACGGCCAAGCTGGCCGCCCCGGGGCTCTTCAGGCCCTTTACCCATTGCCTGAGCACGGAGCAAGGCTTACGGGCACCTCCACGGTTTTGACCAAGCTCACACCTGACACAAATAACAACAGCAACGTCCCCCCTGGTTAAAGGAGCGGATGCTGAAACCCCACACGCTCAATCCCACTTTCTGCCAGCAGCAGCCCCTCACTGAGTTCATGGCAGGAATCGTGCCTCCTTTGCACTTCTTTATCATTATTTTTTTAAAGCAAGCGACGCTTGGTTGACGGCCAGTACCCAATGGAGGTTGAGACAACCCTATCGGGTGCTGTTTGCCCGTGCCCAGTCAGCACAGACAAGTTTTGCCAAGGGAAAGGAGCCCCTCTAGACACCTCTACTGGTTGAGGAGAGAAAAGGAGAGGTGAAATGCAGAGCTACCCTTTCCCCCGAATCTCTCCTTAGACCCTCTTTCTCTCCATTGAGTCCAGACGGAGCTGACCTCCCTCGGTCCAAAAGTTCCCCTAAAATCCATGCTGTCCAGGCACAGCCCAGCAACAAGTTTTGCTGGCTCTAATAATTAGGGCTACTGATAGAAAATAAGAACTTTTGGGTCTGGTATTTAATGGGCAAAAGAGCACAAGATGCCATAGCCTTCCTGGCAGTCCTGTCCTTGAGCTCCAAGTGACTGATGCCAGCTTGGATGGGGAAATTATGCTGCAGAGGCTCAAAAAGCAGAGGGCTAGCCCTGCATCCGCTGCTCTGCGTGCCAAAGCGCCAGATCCACAAGTGGAGCAGCGCCCACCATCTCACTCCAGCAGCAGCGCACAGACAGACTGTCTCTTGACAGGAAATAACAACATTAAAAATAATGTTGATATGGTAACGCATGTTTAAAGCCAGTAATGACAAGGCCAGAGGAGAGCTGCTGCACAGCCCCAAGTAAGTGCCAGCTGCTCTTGCAGCGCCTTGGCAAAGACAACCCTGGAAAAAACAAGGTGGGGAATATCTGCTTTATGGTTTGCAGATTGTCTGTGTCAGTGTGCTCATACCTCAGTCCTCTGCCCTGGCCAAGACCCAGAGGCCAGAAGCTACTGAGATGCTGAACTGGGAGCCGCACATCTCTGGTATGAGAGGAGAGCTCCTGGTTGCTTTATACAGAAGTACGTGATATCCAACCTTGAAGTCCTCAAATTGCTTCACGGCCAGTTCCTGAAGCAAGCGTGTAAAATGTAGAACCAATTCCAAAATGAGGCTGTTTCACAGGAGCTGCAAATGTGACTCCCAACATTTTTAACACAACACTTCAGGTTCCCTTGTTTGCACGAATGCATTTCATAAGCAGTCACTTCAGCCAAACATGAAAACAAACAAACAAACAAAAAACGCAATCCTAAAAACACCAAAAAGCAACACCCTAAGGAGAAAAATGATGTTTTAAAAAGCCTCATCCAAGAGGCGTTTTTGGGGGGGCCTTCTCAATACATGCCATCATACAAGGTTTGCAAGACTGTTTCACAGCTCTGCAGCATTTGTCATTTCTGCACTGCATGTCCCTCCCTGTTCCTCGACAGCTCTGTGCTGGTGGAGGCACCGCAGGTGCCCTGGCTGCCTGGCACGCTGCAACAGCCTCCTGTTGGCACCCTACAAACCTCTGTTACATTTGGGTTTGACGTGATGAATTCGGTAATTCATCCCTTTTGTCCCACTATTGAATTTATGACTCAACCTCATGGTACCATCTGGAGCAGAGACTGGTTTCAAAGCATTAATATCGGTGATGAACAGAGTTGGGATGCAAAGGCATGGTGTCAAATACAGGGGATGCAACTTGGATCTTCATCCCACTTTGGACTGACAGCAATACAGAGGTTATTCTGGTGTCTGTTACTTTTTTATTCTGCAGAAAAACATGCACCCCAGAAAATTTATGAAGAATTGTCAAATTTCAAAGTTTCCTTTTGATTTCCGTATACAGAAATCAAAAGCAAAGGGAAAGGCCAAACAAGAATGTGTTTTGGGGGAAGTAAAACAGCGTAAAATGAACGTTGTTGCTAAGATTTCAGCGGGGATGACTCCCAACTCCAGGAAGAAACATACCCCATTTATTAAAATTTTTGTGGTTACAAGTTTAGAGATTTTCACAATATAGGAGTCAAAGATAAGCCTTTATATATATATCTTTTTTTTACCCATCTATTTTTAACCCTAGAAGCCTGCAAGAGTCTTTTTTTTTCCCCCCTCTCTCTAGACTCTGGAAGGCATACGCTTTTCTCCAGGAGTCTGAACTGCTGCCAAAATTGCACTGCTATCCAAGGATCTTAACACACATTGCAACAGCATTAATTAAAACTCACACAGCAAGGAGAAGGGGGTAAGGATGGACCCCTGGTTTCACAGCAAGGAAAATTGAAGAAAAGGCACAAAAAGATCTGACAACACACCAACTGTCGCAGAGAAAACCAACTGGGAGGGCAGAGAGGTAGGGATGGAAGCGCAGAACTCAGCATTTTATCTCCTAGTCAGTGCTTTTCCTAGACGATGCTTCCACTGTGCAAAATTAGGTTGCTTTGGTTTCAAAACAGGCATTAAAGAGGCAGATCTCCTACTCCTGGCCTTCTCTTGCTTCCTCACCACACCTACACAATTGCCACACCAAAATATACCATCCGCATCATGCGAAACAAAGCAGTTGCTAATTATTATATCTCATTATAGTGATGCCTCATCTGTACCTCTTTCAAGATTTATCAGAATCATTATTTCTGTCTGCAGCACAATTTCCCACTCAAGTGTGGGAAAACGAAGGCAACAGCTATTTAAAGGCAATTTGCAAGATGGTCTATATGTATTAATTTCTTACAGTCCTCTGGGAATGTTTTCTTACATGAGGTACCTAATCCATAAATACACATCCATTTGGTTAACAAATTTATGGATTAAAAAGAAAGAGTAGAACTAAACTGACAATTTAATTTCTGCTGAATAGCACACATTTATGACTTCATACTGGATAAACACCACTTCTTCAGGGTGAATTTATACTAGGAAAGCCATCAACACGTTCCAACAACATGGTAGGGCTAAAATAAGGGCCCTACCTATCAGGCATTATTTGTTGGTTTGGGCATAGTGGCTTCCATTAAAAATAACAATAAAAGCCTCTCAGTACGCAGTAACAGATCAGTAGTTTTGAAAACTGAAAGAACAGCCTGAAAAGCTGAGAGTCCAACAGCAAAATGACAAGGACCTCAAGCAGGCAACAGGTTAAGGTGCAAGATGCCCTTGAACGAGATAGCAGGACCCAGCACAGAATACAAGAAGCCCCCGTTTAAAAGGCCGACACACGTTTTGAGCAGAGGTCCTTTTGATGTGGACAATGTAGAGCTACAAGAGCACTGGGGGAAGGAGGGACAAAGAAAGCGGAGGAAATGAAGGCACATAGTATCTAGCTTCCTAGCCACTTAGGCTCTCATCTGTTCTCTTTTTCCTAACATAAATAGCTCCATATAAAAGACTTCACTGAACCAGGCAAATAGAAAAGCTAAAAAAGAAATCTGAACCCCCTCATACTCACACGTTTTCAGCTCTTTTTCAGAGCAGGATTCCCTGGCATCTGCATGTGGAGCCCTTCACATGCCTGGCACCAAGGGCACCACCACACATTCGACCTCACGCTAAGCCCACAGGCCCTATTTTGATACGGAAAAGAGCATTTTAAGACCAAATTGGTTTCCAAAAACAAAGCAATTCACCTTCCACAGTCTGCCGAGGCGAAGGGAAGGGAAAGACAACATTCCTGCCTCCGTCTGCAGGAAATTAAAAGTTACTCGAGCGCTGGGAGGTGTCAAGAAGCCTTAGTTTCTTCTCGATGCCAATACTGAAATGTGTCAAATGCCTTCTTCAGCTCACACTGCTGTCAGAGGATGGTGAGGGAGCTGAGCACCACACATCTGAGCTCCTGCTTGGTTCATCTGGGCTCCTTCACACCAAAAACACTTCAGATCACTAATTTATGCAGTTTTGAGTTGTTTCCTCTTCCTCATCTCACTTAGAGCGCTTTTACACTAGTGTGCAACAAGGCATAAGTGTGAGCTTCCATCTTAAATAATTCCGCTTAATTTTCCATGTTCTCCAGTTGCCAGCACATAGCACAATGGTCTCTATTGCTTCACTCACCAATAAAGGGATACTGGTAGTATATTTCTTATCAAATGCATTTCCAGTTGCTGATTTTTAATTTTCTACACTTTCTCAAAATGGCTGCAAGTCAGAATGAAAAGCATGGAGTTATTGAAGCTGCTGAGATTTTCGTGGCATTTGACCAAAAGAAATAAATAAAAATAAAATTAAAAGTAAACATTCCAAACATACCCTTCTCATCTACAAAAGTGAAGGCAGTTTCTCTGGAGAGTCTCAGCCCTTTCACTACACAAAGTTTGCACAGAAAATCCCAGCAAGAATGGCAATTTCCCCTCTCCAGCACTTACGAAATAAAGACCTGCTGTTAGGTTATCCTGCTGCAACACCAGTTCTGTATCTGGTTTGACTCCTCTAGCTTATCATGCATGTGTTCACATACATTTAAACACAAAGGCACACAAATGAAAGAAGAAAAGCCAGAAAAAAAGATGCACACATGCTGAAAGACAACATCAACACAAGAATAAGTAGGAAGAAATTGGCCACTGTGGCACTTGGACTGGAGAAAGCAAGCTTCCTAGGCAAACTTCTTATGTTGTGGGACAGCCTTCCAAAGACAGCCATGGAGATCATCCGAGTGGACTCAAGAAAGTTTATGACTGGGATTAGATAATTGCCTTTTGATGGTAACAGAGGACTGTGTTTGATAAGCCCAGTAGTCTCTGGCCATCTCACATTCATTTGACAAAGGAGGAGGCAGAAGTTATCATCTGTGGATTATCTTCTGGGTTGTTTAGCTTTTTAATAAATCAGACAGTATACCAAAGGAGGAGGCAGAAGTTATCATCTGCGGATTATCTTCTGGGTCAGACCGTATATGTCTCTTTCTGCTCAAGGCACAGCAACTCCCATCAGACAAGCTATTGAAGGAAATAAGCATTAGCAGGCTGGAAAAGGCTCTTAACATTAATGTTCAAAAATACACCACGACTAATTTAAGGAGGTTGGAAGAATCCTGCAGAAGCCAGCTTGTACATGGTGCATGACCACAAGCAGGCTTAGAGAGCCAGTACTGCTTACCCACCCCGTTCACTAAGCTTACAGGAGACTGGCTCTTGTTGTGGGAATACCGGAGATGGGGAAACCTCAGTGAAACCTCTACTGAATTCAAACAGAGCCACAGTCATCAACACCAGCTGTTCAGCTGCACTGACCCAGTAATCACCACGATTATGTGTCCCAGTTACTGCAGGACTCTGCTGGAGGGATTAGCAGGTCGTGATCATCACACTAAGCTCTACTCAAAAGAGCATTAAATGTGAGGACTAGATGCTCAAAATCATTTCCTGCTCAAGTACCTCAGTTTTGGGGAGCCTGAGACAAGTCAAGTCTCACCTAACTGGCAGAGGACTCTTAATGCTTCGAACACCACAAAAGGAATCAAGCATCCCAGAGCAGTCCTTAGGCTGCCATGTGGACTCACTCAAGAGCCCTGCAACTTGATCCATTCAAAAACTAAAGTCTTGCTCTAATGTAACTTGGGGGACAAACATAAAATATTGAAATCCCAGAACTCCTGAGTTCCCAAAAGCCTCCTCCTTGTCCCAGCAGAATTACCACCAGGTAGCCAGTAACACACTTCAGCATGCTCTGAGCATGACCACAAGTTAGTAACATCAAACTCTGGAGAAAGCCAGACAGACATTGTACGTGATGATGCAAAACACCTCTCTTGATTCTGGTATGGACACAGCTCCATTTTTTCATGCTGATTCTCACGTATGTGCTTGCCTTTTTTAACGAAGGTATTAGACCTTACATCTGATCCGATTAGATCTGCCACCTATGAAAATATAAACTGACAATTTGTAGCTAGAAAGTACCTTTAGAAATTATCCTGGAATTCTTGCTCAACTTTACCATATTTGAAGTCGTAATTCTTTCCATACAAGCATGCACTTCATTACTTGGTAATGGAGCAGTAATTGCTCTTCAGTTATATAAGCTGCACCTCTAATTTGTAAGAGATTTCTGAAGAGATAATGACAAGTGCTTAAAAATGAATACAAAAGAATAAGAAAGTTAGAATATAAGAGATAATGGTATCTGTGGAACAGTCTGATAACTGGGCCACAGTCTCGGCTCTTTTAAAGTAACTGTGTTGGTGATCTTGATGATCTCGTGTTGCACCTGAAACCCTGAATCTGCTGGCAAATTAACCATATTACCTTATGCATTAATCTGACTAAATCTCACAAATGATACATCATCAACATAGGTCAATACTTGACTATCCTGATTTCCCCAGCACTTCCTATGCAGTATTGCAGGTAAGGGAGAGAGCAATTCAGTAGCAGCCATTTTCACCCTCTCAGTTATTCCTCCTGATTAGGAAACATTGCAAGTGTGAAATAAAGACATCTTGTTTCTAAAACCGGACTGAATAAAAACCCACTATATTGTGAGGTTGAGTCTTCTGTAAGAAAGGATGATCTACCCAGATTTTCTCCAACACCCTTTTCTCCACCTTCGTTGCGGTGACCAAGGGCTCAGTACAGCATTTTAAAGACGGTGCCTTCACTCACATCACCCTTCCAGACAAAATGTCAAATCCAGACCCCGAGCACTCGCATGTGTTGATTCCACAGCAATGCTCACAAGATTAAGAGCAGTGCCCCGTCCAAATGTCAGCTGTGTGTGCAGATGCAGTACCAAGGCCACCTCGTATGAATAATTTTCCAATTAAGACTGAAACACTGTTTTGCTAGCAACCTACAAACACATGGGAAGATCTCATATTTGCCCCCACAGGAACTGATCATCAAAGATATGCTAATTTTACTCTAATCTACTTGTTTTACTCTGCAAAGTATTTGTTTTTACATTATGTAAATTTTATGCTGCAAAAAATCACTGCATTTTGCTGTTATGAAGCAGTCCTGTGTGACATCCACAGAAAAAAAAGTCTAAAAAATTGGTAATTACTCAGGCAGCCTGCTTCACCTGCTCGGAGCTCCTTAACATTGCAGATATGTTATTAGCAGGACCCAAGCTACCTAATACGAAACTGGTCCAGATATGAGTATATGAGCTTCATCATAGCAGTGACTTCTGGTAGGCATCTTCCTAGTGAGCTCTCTGTCTATTGGGAAGAAGGACAAAATGCAGCTATCACAGAATGCAAAACTTTCAGCCAGGAAAGAACTGTTTAATATAGTAGAAGAAAAAATATATACCACAATGAGATGCAGCATGCAGAGATGAATTTAGATAAATCGGGCCAGAAATGGGCACATGAGTATTCACCAAAGAATACCTCAGATATGCCATCGCATCAAGTCTTCAAAGTCAGGGCTGCGCTGCCTCCCTGACAGATGTGCTATAGCTCAAAGTGAAATTCAGGCTTAATGCAGTAATTCCTCGATGATGCTCTGCCTCTTGCACCATGTTCTAACTCATATTAGATGATCACAGGATTTGGAAATTTTCCGTGACAGTTCTAATAACAGTCAAACTGCCTTTGAGCCGTTGTCGCTCTGCACAACACTGAGAAGCAGCCGAGCTGCGTTGACACCTTTGTACCCGCTGCCCGTGGCATTTTCCCCCCACAGAAACTGCCCGAGAGCTGGGGACAGAGCCGTGCTGGACAGCTGGCACTCAGCTACCAAATTCAGTCCCTCATTCCTGTGCTGCTAAAAGCTCTGTGTACCTTGCTGGGGTAGCTTCCTCACAAAATATCATCCGTTTGAAAGAAAGACATGTCTAATCCTCATTTCTTAGGGGGCAGTTACTGCATTACGGTCTTTATAAAAGAATAACTAAGCAATTTAAAAAGTGTTAACCCTGGAAGCAATCTCAAAAGATCAGCCGGCCCAACAAACTTTAAGGATGATCATTCCTGGAAGCAATCTCAAAAGATCAGCCGTGGCCCAACAAACTTTAAAGATGATCATTTTTAATTTAATTTAAAGTTGAGCACCGTTGTGCAATAATGGCAGAGATGAAAGACTATTAGGGAATAATCTTGTTTGTGGATCAGTGAACTCAGAAAATTGCCAAGGCACCGTGAAACATATTCCTTACACACACCTCATAATTAACTGCTTGCTCTGTGGAGAAAGGATGCTGCACTATTAAAATCATCTTTGTTATGAGAAAGCTTTCATTTGGACTGAGTTGTCACTGAGAGCTTTTATTAGGATTTGGCATTTCTGAGCTCCTAGGTAAGAGCACCTTAAATCCATCAGAATGGTAATGAAGCAGATGACCAAGTGTAAGGAAGGGCCTTTGGAAAGCCTTTGGACTACAGCAAAAGCACAGTTTTTGCGTGGAAAGAAACGGCTTCCTCCCTTCCTTAATACCCAGGTGCCATCTAAGAACCCTTTTTCTTTTTTAATGCAACTGAAAGAAGAAAATAATCTTCTCTTAATTAATGCACATTGAAAAGCGCTTTTGGTGGAGTCAAGAGGCCAAATCAGATCAAAGTAAGTAACGCAATAAATTGTGACATGAGAGCCCTGGGATAGCAGCTATCATGGCCTGAACCATCTAGATCCTCGTACTCAAACACAACAAACACTGACACTTTCAGTGTGTAGGATGGGGAGCGGGAGAGACCATGGGCTCTAAATTTTCAGCAGAGAGAGAAATTGTCAGTTTACTGAAAGAATGGAAGATTGTTGGCATGGTAGATTTGCCTAAGATTTGGGAAATCCAAGTCTAAGTATCTGCTTCTCCCCAGATTTCCAATTTTCCTCCTTTTGCTTTACCAAGATATTGCTTCTCCCTGTCCCATCTGCCAGGGCACAAACACACCCGGAGCTGAGCAGACTTGTGCACTGCAGATCCTGTGCAGCCAGGATACCAGCTGCAATACAACAAACAAATAAATAACGAAAAACAAACAAAGCAAGAGACTCTGAGGTGCCATAAATCAGCACTGAAAACGCAGCTTGTGGATAGCGTAAGGATCTGGCATATTTAGAAAGAAGCAGAACAGAAACAACAGGCAATAACACACTGATTAAAACTCCAACATGCCCCTGCAGTGCTGTGTGTTGTTCTGAGGTCTCCCGTTCTTCTGTTCAATTTCCAAAGGATTTAACAGAATTCACAGAGGTACAGAAAAGGGTAAGGTGGCTCATCAGACATGTGGAACTGCTTTTACACAAGAAGTTACTTAAAACAACAGCATCTCAAGTGCAGAAAAAAATAGAGTGTATATAAGGATATTCCATAATAATGAATGGTTTGGGGAAATGAACCAGAATAATTATGTTCTACTTCTTACAATACGAAGGCAAAGAGCACCAGATGAAATTATTAGGTGTCACGTTTCAAGAAAAGATAAAGACTTCTTCATACTTTGTGTCTTTGTGTAATTAAACTGTGGAACTCTTTGCTACAAGATGTCAGAAAAGGGGGAAAAATGAGGTTCTAAAAGTGGGATTAGGCAACTAAGCAGGCCTATTGAGATATCAAGAGCTTTAAATACAGTCTTCCAGATAAAGTTTCAGGGACCCTAACCCATTGGCTGGAAGATGTTCAGAGTGTATGGTGAGCAGCCCCTTTTCATGTTCTCTCCTTTTTTTTTTTTTTTCACTTTCTTTAAGCATCTAACAGGAACTAGAGTCAGAAAACAGATACTAAGGCTGGACAGTATAGGGCAAAATGGTTTGACATAATGTTGCCATTCCCACATTCTTCAAGTTGAATATACTCCTGTGAGTTTAACTGACAAACCCCAGTGGAAAGTCTACTTTTTTCTTAAGAAATACCAGGCAAAAATTCATATATTCATATTCATGCATAGCACCAGAGCAAATGCATGAGAAAATGCTCTATGGGTGTAAAGCTACCCATTACCTCCAGAAGTTTATATGGATGGCAATGGATGGAGGTTTGGTTTTCCATGTTCAGTAATTCCATCATGGAAACACCACTCAGGATGGGGCCAAGCTCATCTTGGTGGTGGCCAGTGGCAGGACAAGGAGCAACGGGTATAACTTAAAACACAGGACATTCCATCTCCATGTGAGGAAGAACTTCCTTACTGTGAGGGCGACAGAGCCCTGGAACAGGCTGCCCAGAGAGGCTGTGGAGTCTCCTTCTCTGGAGATCATCAAAACCCACCTGGATGCCACCCTGTGCCATGTGCTCTAGGTGTCCCTGCTGGAGCAGCGAGGTTGGACTAGATGATCTCTAGAGGTCCCTTCCAACCTCAGCTGTTCTGTGATTCTGTGATCTGCAAGGTAATGACAGTGAATCCACAATACATCAGCCAAGATGAGCAAAGGAATGCTGCTCTGTATAGAAGAGGCTAGAAAGACTGGCATTAACAGTGATTTAGGTCACATATTAGGTAACAGCTTTCTAAAGATGCCAATTTCTAATGCTTATATCAAAAATGCTTGTACTCTTTAATGCTTCATCTTCTGAAATATGTATGTGTGTGACTTAAATTTAACATTGGAGAGAAGGGAGGAGAAAAGGAAGAAGAATAATAAACAAAATGAGCTTATTAACCAAATACAAGAGGAACATTTCTACTTAAAATCTTTACAGATAACTCCCAGGCACAGCAGTGATATAAACTGGTGTCATGCACAGACCAGGCAGAGACTATTGTTAAATGCAATTAAATCAAGTGGTGTCAAAATATGGCAGGAGAACCAAAGGCAATAATTTTACAGAGCTTTGTCTCCACAGAAATTCCTCGCATGGTTTTGCAAGTACAGGATGTTTTATGGCACTGCAGAATCACACAAAATTGCTTATAAGGGAGGAAAATAAAGGCAATGTTCCCTTTCCCTTCCATCCCCAACTGATAATTACTCTTCTCCTGAGCTTTCTGTCAGACTGAACAATCAGTCTAGTCCTTTTCTCCCTGGAAAATAGAAAAACAAGGACTTTATTTTTCCCCTTTCTTATTTTCCTTAAATAAGCAGCTCTGTGGAGAGGGATTTGGGAGTTCTGGTGGACAAGCTAACCCTGAGGCAGCAGAGGGCCCTTGTGGCCAAGAAGTGGCCATGGAGCGTTGCCAGCAGGTCGAGGAGGGGATCCTGTCCCTCTGCTCAGCTGTGGTGAGGCCGCACCTGGAGTATTGGGTGCAGTTCTGGGCTCCCCAGGACAAGAAGGACATGGAGCTTCTAGAGAGGGTCCAGCGCAGAGCGACAAAGATGATTAAGGGACTGGAGCATCTCTCGTATGAGGAAAGACTAAGTGAGCTGGGCCTGTTTAGCCTGGAGAAGAGAAGACTGAGAGGAGATTTATCATCAGGTACAAGTACCTGAGGGGAGAATATAGGGAGGATGGGACCAAACTCTCCTCGGTAATGGCCTGTGACAGGACAAGGGATAACGGGTACAATTTGAAACCTGGGAAGTTCCATCTCCCTATGAGGAAGAGCTTCTTTACTGTGAGGGTGACAGAGCCCTGGAACAGGCTGCCCAGAGAGCCTGTGGAGTCTCCTTCTCTGGAGATCTTCCAACCCCGCCTGGATGCCACCCTGTGCCATGTGCTCTGGGTGTCCCTGCTGGAGCAGGGGGGTTGGACGAGATGATCTCTAGAGGTCCCTTTCAACCTCAGTCATCCTGTGATTCTGTGAGTCTGTGTACTAGTTCAACCGAAGTACAACCACGGTTAGTTTCAAAGCACAAATTTTATGCTTGGTATTTCCTTACTCTATGGTTGATTTGCAAAGACAAGGAATTAACAGGTCATACAAGGACATAGTTTAGCAGGCCTTAGCCCAGAGCCACAGCACAGTAGATCTATGGCAAACACACTGGACTGACCTTATAACAAAAGCTTTAAACAGAGAAAGCAACTGCATTATCCAGATGGTAAAGGGATGATACTTTCTTAATATAACCAAACCTATCTCTTAAGAAAAGAGGGTAAAAAATAATAATAACTACAATATATTTTAATGCCACATTTTTTTTGAAGAAGCCTCATGAGCAGTCATGGCAGGTAATGATAATTCATAAGGCAAAGCACAGCGCTGCCAGATGCTGAGAGACTCGTCAGGCTTGGAAAGCAAACAACTGATAGCAGCCTTCCAACAGCCAAAGTGCAAGCACTGTCTTTCAAGGCTCACTTTGGACATTATCTGAATTTCAACACGGATGTTTGGGAATGTGGAATGCATCTACAAGCATCCCTTCTACCCTACAGCTTCCTGGACATTCACAATCCAGAAACTGCTGAAAATACTGAGAAAAAAATGCAGTTCAGAAATCTGCTGTTTGGTAAGAAATGGGTGTTCCAGCATTTCCAAGCCAACTACAGAACTAAGGTTTCTAATGCTTTAGTTGGAAAACGATACTGAGATAGGATACTTAGAAATGTGAACACAGATTTACTGCTACTTTTTTTTAGATCAAGATGAAGTTTACAGTCAGTCATCTTGGAAAGCATACACAGCGGATGGGATGACATTAAGCACGCTAAAAAACTATTTTTTAAAACCAAATCTTAAATCCCAACAGCTATTTCTTATTAAAGATTTAAGTAACACGTAACGCAACTGTAGCCCTCTGCCAAAAGTCACATTTGATGAGACTCATGTTTTTTGAGCAAATGATTGCTGTTATCAGCCTGTGAAAACCTAAAGCTGCGTAGCCTAGTGCTAAGAGTCTGTTGTCCCTCACTGAATAAACCCTGCCAGGTTCACAAAGGAAACACGGACCAGCTCAGAAAGCATCAGTCATTTATGAGGCAGAAAGTTACAGGTGGATCCTTCACTCCTGAGAACAGCCTAAAAGTTTCCACTAGATGTCCAAAAGCATCTATACGCCAAAGACGGAAGGGAGAAAAATGCATAACTACAAAAGGTCTAGGAAAGTATCTGGGCATGGGCATCATCTATCTTAGCTTGTTGTTTTTTTCCTTATTTTCTGGGTGACAGAAATACCATTCTGTGTCCTACTTACCCAGATTTACTGCTGGAGAGAGACCTGGGCAAACCACCCTATTGAAGCTTTCCTACTTCTCAGCCACTGGTTTACAGGACTTTCAGAGAAAGCCAGGTCATGCTGCCGCTTCAAACACCAGTTTAATGCGACTGCTGCGAGCTGTGAATACACAAGCAGCCCCCAAAGCTAATGGAATGAACAGCCTCCTGTGAGTCAGCTCTAGGACACCCAGTCTGCACCTACAAATTAGGGATTTCCAATTAGCAGCACTGGGAGCAGAGCACAGCACTGCACAGTAAAGTGACTGCAACCACAGGCTTTAAATGCAACATCTATTAAAGGAAGAAAAGCAAACCCACTCTCTCTGCACATGAATGAGTAACAGATCAACAACATTCAGAAGACAACATAAAAACAAAAACAGCAGCTGACTTTTTCCTCCTCAGCCTGTTTTGCTCAGTTGAGTTCTTTGTCCCAGGCATGTTTTCCACTTAGGAATTCACAAAAACAGATTTTCATGGACTAAATGAAAGAAGATTAGATCTTTTACACACTAAGAAGACTTTTCTAAAAAATATCTAGCACATGGTAAGTCATCATCAACTAAGAAAAGTCACATAAACTCAGTCTTGCTCCTTTGTTTTGACATTTAATGCACACAAGGCCAAACTACTTCAGTTTATTTGCTGCTTACTGAACTAAGCAGGGCCTCCTCAACACTGTCACACACTAATGATCCAGAGGTTATTATTTACTTTCTACTTCCTCCTTGGAAGGAGTTAAAAAAAGAAAAGGAGTTTTTATTCTGTATTGTAAGATAACAATAATAATTAAAAAAAATAGCAGCTAAAATGATCTAACAGAGGAAGTCAAATTATAAAATGAGCTTCTTATACACCAGCAACTGCAGGCACAAGTACTGACTCTTGCATATACAAATAAATCAACACCTTAAACAACTGTGACTCTGTGTCCCACCAAGCACCACAGCAGAGCAGGCTCCTGGTTTTCACATGACTCTCCATGCTCTCCTCCTTGGACCAAGGCAACAAGCAAAGGGAAATTTCCTAATTTAGATACAGAACAGAGGAGATTGAACCTGCAACGCCAGAAAAGAAAGGTCAAAAGAAAACTGGGAAAGGCTGTAAGGACACAAGGAAGAGAAGAGATGATGGCAGGCTGGCATAGACAGGGTAGGGCAACAAGCTGGAGACGGGGAGGAAGGGGCCACAAGAAAAAGTTGCACAAACCTGTGCAATTTTTTTCCCCTCAGACTGGAAGGGAACCCTACAGCATTGTGCCTCCGTGATAAGTAAATACCTAGGGGCAAGTCTCCCATCTCCTCGGCCGCTGGCTCCCAGCGAGCGCTTCCTGCTGCTGCCGCG
>NW_010577484.1:43829-67035 GCF_000705375.1 Tinamus guttatus | reverse complement strand
AGCGCCGGCGCGGAGGAGCTCGCGGCATCGCGCCCACAACTCGCACGCACGCGGCTCCCCGCTGCGACGCGTCTGCTTATTCACTCGCCTTGTTTTGAAAAACCAGGAAGTTGCACACACACAAACCATGCCAAAAGCACTTTAAAGACTACAGATTGAAGCAACAAACTGCGAGGAAATACCAGCACTAAGTAGTTTGTACACATCAAAATTATCGAGAAGAAAATAATCTGTTTTAGGACAGGACTTGATTAGCATGAAGTAAATAGGGCATAGGGCCATACTCTCAACAAGGAAGAAACAAAATATTGAAGAGCTGCTCATTAAATGAGCACCATCCGTTCTGGGCACTGAATAGACTGAGCAGATCATGGGGGGAGGAAGTTGTATAATCATGTAATTAAAGTCTGTCACAATATATATACACACAAGAGACCCCAGAATAAATCATGTATTTCTTACCTGGCAGATGCATGATTTTGCAACCCTAACAATGTCTTAACATGTCCCTTTCTATGTGTGCAGGCAATGTTAAGTCACCGTCATACCAAAGGGCTGCTATCACTAAACAAATTTTCCTCAGTAAGCAATGAGCTGAGCTCCTTGCGCTGAAGAAGCACTTGCAGATTGCCAAGATTAAGGCACATAATGCCACAAGTATGCCCAAGAGAGACAGTCCTTGACTTTAGAAATATACAGTCTTAAAACAACAATCACAGCACACAAATGGAGGTGGAAAGGAAGCAGCACTGTGCCTCATGTTCCATCATGCACGATGGGAACAGAGAGATTAAATTATTTTTCCAAGATCACAGTAGGAGTCTGATGACAGCCACTGACTAGCACATAAATCGCAGGGTGAATCCCAGACTTCATCCATAAGGGCATCCTTCTCTCACACATTTTTGGACTTTGACAGAAGTGCCGGTGGCCTCAGGTGACAAATACATATCATCGACAGCAGGCAAAGGACAGGAACAAGACCACATGTTATTGGTATGAACATTTCTTAAAGGGTAAGGAAACAACATGAACTTGTGGTAGAGCTCAGTCACACCATAAAAAGAGGTCTAAAGAATTGATTTTAGAGATAAGTAACCACCCAGTTACCTCTGCAGTACTGCTCCCCAAAAGGGGAAGAACTGCCCACCTAACTTAAACTTACTAAATAATAAGGATGGCAGGGCCTTAGCAACCCTGCTACAATTAAAAGCTCCAGTGCCATATGCCCGCTTACTTTCCCACAGCAAAGAATCCTCCTGACTGCCAGACGCCCTGACCTTTTCCACCACAGACTGGACACTCAGCTAGGTCACTGTCTTGGAATTTCTCCACCTACTGTTGCTTTGACACTTGCAAAGTCCTAGATCCCGTCCTCACTATTCAGCTGTTGCACAGGGCCTGTTAGATGCCTAGTGTCAAGTATTCAGGTTTTTCTTCTATTGCACGTTTGCCTCTGACCAAAATATTAATAAATTAGTAATAGCTAAATAGTTAAAATAGTTTTGTTGGAGGTATGCAGTGCCTTGTAAGCTCTACTGTGTATATGGATGCAATCACCACTGACCTTCAGGAAATGTGAAAACAACAAAGAATGACTTACTGAAACTTAAGGAAGTTATAAGAAACCTAACAGAAAATGTCCTCTTAGTACTTCAATTAATCAGTAATTAATCAGTTAATTAATCAGTTCCGCTTTCTAACAGAAAATGTCCTCTTAGTACTTCTATTAATCAGTAAGGGCTTTTCTGTGTTCCACTTCTAACTCATGGAGTTTTACACTCTGAGTCACAGCTTGCTACAAATCACAGGAAAAATTTTGGACACGGTAAACTGAAAGATGGAAATCCAGTATCCATTCAGTTCTGCCTGTATCGGTTATGAATCCAGCAGGTATCACTACAGAAGGCTGAAAAGGGAAGCATTAGACATGCAGCTGCTTACTTTTCAAACAGGAATTTCACGTTAAAGCAGAATCATGCTAAAAGTTGTTATTTGGGAGTGAAAAAATATTACTGCTACATGAAGATTGTAAATAGAAGTCCCTGCAGCCACCCATGAGCCACCAAATCAACATGGAGCGATTGCTACCCTGTTGTACCTCATATGCAACAGGACTCCAGCTCTTCCTTCCTGTTGGAGAACAGCATCTGCTTCAGTTCAAAGCCAGAAAGCACACGCTGTGCTGGGACACAGGGGAGATAGATACACTATGACCTCGACATAACTTTTCTCTTGGCACACCAATCTCACGGCCAGCGCAGCCCTCTCTGGAATGCATCCCGCTCTCTGGACTGTTTCCATTTTCCTCTCTCTGCTACTGCAAGAGGAAACAACATTGCTGCCGGTTTAGTCATCTGAACTCGTTTTCCCCCTGTTATAACCTAATGGATTTCACTGAATTTGGACCAAAGAAGTGTTTTGTTCCTACATGCAGCAAGGCTGCAACATAGCGAGCTTGCTTACTCTCACACATACAGGGATTTAAAGTGAGGGTGTTGGGTGTAGCTCCAAATATGCCTGCTTCTTCTCCCATTTTGTCAGCTGGCAAAATAAAATAGATTGAAAAAAAATAAGTAAAGTAAGCAACAGTTCATGTACATGGAAAATAACAGCACTGTGCACAAGTCACCTAGTTAATTCTAAGGGAAGAATCTCACCAGCTAAAACACTAATAGCATACATAGTAAAACGGAGTTTCTGGACCACCAAAAGCAATCACAGATTTGAGTTTCAAAAGCATCCAAGATACTAAGGAGTCTTGTTTTTCAAGAACAACTGCAGTTTCGGTGCTGGGTTTGCCACAGATTAATTTACAACACCTGAAGCCACCAGGGTCGCTGAATGGTAGGAGGGAGAGCTCAAGGGGAGGACAGCATTTTGCAATGATCAGTGCGAGGCACGAATTGTATGAGACACGACACAGCTACAGTTGCGCTGGCCTTGAAAGAAAAAAAATGTGTCAAGAAGCAGATGGCAATTTCCAGCTACCAGTGGGTTAAAGAAATCAAAAGAGAAGGACGGATAATAACTGTGGACACAACTTGCACAAGCAGCTGTGACAACTTGTTGCTTTACATGCCTGATTCTTGCTAAAAGCCTTTGTGGATCTAGCAAACTATTGCTGGGGTGCACAAAGAGGTATTAGTACTGATACCACTGCTTAATAGGACACATATAAGCACAATCTCATATATGTTCATGTGTAGCATCCGAGGGAAAGTATGGAAGCCCTAGGTCTAACCCAAACAAGTTAGACACTTGTCATGGAAATCCCCATGTTGTGTTCCCAACTTGTGTCATATGAGAAAGCATATGGTCACTATGGCCTCTGGAGGCCCTAAAACCAAAAACTTAAAAGTAACAGATAAAACTCATGAGAGATCCTAGTTACCTCCTTTCAGTAGTATCTGCCAGAAACCCCCAAAATTGCAATAAATTATGGTGAGAAGACCTACACTTTCTTTCAGACTAGCTCATCCTTCACTACTGAATACACAGAGAACTGCAGCCCACAGATTCCCTGGATGGGCGAAGATAAGAGTAAATGACAATAAATAACAGAAATCTCTCTGCACCAAGACTTTACATAACTAGCTGTAGTTGCTGCTAATTAGAATGATTCCCATAACTCCTCGATTACATTTTCCTGCATTTTTGTTAGCTCTAGTGGCAGGATACATACTAAATTATGGAAAGCTAATTGATGAGATTTATAATTACTTATGAGGACAGACTAAGCAGTAAACAGCTATTTTCTTTAAATAAACAGCTTACATCTAGCAACCTGGTGCATTAAATAAGGTTCTTGAAGCTACATGGTTTTGTCCAGTCTGCTGTCCAACTTCTGAGTCTTTGAAATGTATAAAATATTTCCCCTCCTTTTGCTGTGGAAAAGACAAAATTGAGTAATTAATTTTGTATGTTGGACAGCAATTTCTATATTTTCCTCCCATCTGTTATCGGATATAACAAGGATTCACTTTTTTAAAAAAAAAACGGACTGTGTTTTAATAGAGCAAATGTATTATGTGCTACCTAATTCATGTCACATACTGTGCCAATACCAACTAGAGAAAGACTGTGTATGGAAAGTGGTTAAACTATTTTAATCCATCTCGTGACAGGACTCAGCAAATGGAAGGAAGAGAAAGACCACAGGCACGACTGCGTAGAGCTCACAGGCCACCATTTGATATGAATGTAATTTTGAGAGTCAATAGAGCTGTGGCACTTGTAATTCTGCTATCCCATACAACTGCAAGCCCTCTTCACTTTGATTAATAACTGAGCAGATCTCTTCAAATTGTAAAACTTGTGGCAGCAATTTTTTACAGTGACTAGTAAACTTCAACATTAGGCTAGCAGGCACTGGCCAAATTGTTCAAGCTCTCTACATCTGTTATTTCATGAACATAGTCACACCCCAACAAGAAGATGTTATCTGGCCTTACACTGCCTTCAGAGGAAACAAGAATTTGGAGCAAGGCAAATACCAGCAAAGAAGGTTGCCAAGAGTGTCCTAGAGAAGTTTCTTTTAAAAATAAGATTACATTAGGGAGTGGTAACATTACTCATATCAGCTGAAAGAATAAATGTCTTGTGATAAAACAGCCCATTTTAGTTCCCTCTCTCAACTAGCTTGGTTTTTGCAGTGGTACTAAAAGATGCATTTGGACAGCCCCCAGAGATGTTTCTAATGAGGCTTATGATAAACACAGCAAGATAATTCTTATTTAATGAATATGACAGCCAGAAGACATCTTAGCTACAGCAGCAACACAGCAAGTAAAAAAAACTAAAAGCATTTCAGTTATATTTTGTCATAATTTGGCAAATCCTAAATGCAAAAATCTACAGTGTTAGAGCACATGAGGAAGAAATGACCGTAAACCCAGTGGGCCTGATCTTCTTTGCCATCAAGCTAGCTTGACCACTTCTACCAAGGCCATGTCACTACAGGGTGGCTCCACCACCCTACTGCTCCCTTCTCCATCCTGTCAAGGAATTAGTCCAGGGCAATGCAGAGTAAGACCCTGAGAAGCCAAAACTCCATGTATGGCCCTCATGAGGACCACTAATATCAAGGTCAGGACTACCTCCTGTAAGGTATAGAAGCAGCATAGGAGAAGGAATTTTTTAATGGAGAGTGTGTGCATATGACTATTAGAGGAAACCCCAGCACAACTTTGGGACACACTGTGTTAGAGCAGCACACATAAACCTTTTCCCATGCTTTCTTCTCAAGCATAACTACCACATGAAGGTACCAGAAGTAGTCTTTCCTCTCCACCACCAAGAGTCAAGCCAAACGCACTTCGGGCATCTCACAAAGAGCCATCACACAATAGGCAATTGTACTTACTTTGCACAGAATCAGTTGATTCGGAGTAGCTTACACCATGAGAGCTCCTTTTCAAAAAGAACATAGTTATGTGCATGCAGAGCTTCATTTGCAATGTGCAGAAGCCTTTTAAAACACTGAAGAAGCCGCTGAAAAAAAACAAATGCCAGTTGGCCGCCTGGACAAGTTCCCCCGAGGCCGTTCCACGTGCACAGTCATTGCAATGCAACATTGGCAGCCTCTCCTCGAGAAGTTGGGAAACCAGAGGCTTTCCTTGGTGTGAAAAAAGAAAGGTCCCAAAAGGGGAAGTCTGGGACAAACATAAAGCGAAGTCGGGGAAAGAAGGAGTAGGGTAAAGAGAAGGGAGAGGGGTAAATGAAACAAGGAATGAGAAGATGGAGCAAGCCAGAAGACATTTTTCATATGGATACCCTCCATTATAATATCTGTCATGGAAAAAGGAAACAACTACAAATCATAGAGATTAAAAAAAAAACTTCCAAAGAAGTAGGGAGAGAACGAAGGTCAGGAACAGCCACTGCTCCACTGACTAAGCTCAAATTACTCCTGGAATAATGATCAGATACTAAAATTAAGAGGCAAGATATTAAAAGATGCATTTAGACAGCCCATCCTGGCCTGGAATATCAGAAAGAACTGCTGTCACCCAGGCTTATCTAATTACTCTATTCGTTTGGGGATATAGGAAAAAAATTAAATTAAAAAAAAAAAAATAGAAGCTGCTTCCAAATGCCAAATGAGTCTCAGTGCTGGAGCAGCTGGCACTCAGCCACTTTGAAAAGTCTTGACCTCCTCTTCACTTTTCTGTCATGGGTTCCCACACACAGATGCAGCAGCCTCAGCAAAGCCACTCAGTTCCTCGTTAAAAACAAAACCAAAAAATAAAATAAAATAAAATAAAATAAAATAAAATAAAATAATAAAACAAAACAAAATAAAACAAAACAAAATAAAATAAAACAAACGATACTCGAGTCAGACTAATGAAACAAAATATACGCGCCATCATTTTGCAGCTTGGAAGTTCTTGAGTGTGTTGAACCATTTAACTACGTAGAGACAAAGCATATTCCATGATCTGACAAGTAATAGGTAGGTTTCATATAACAGGCTATATACAATCAATATTGATGCAGCAAGAAAATTATTTAAAAAGAACAAAATAAAGAAATCACTGAATTGTTTAGTAAGGAATATTATGTAGGAGGTAAAACATCTTAGACTTTCCTAGGCCTCTATATGGGGCCTGTTCAGGTGCCAACTGTTCCACGAACTGTAGATAAGGAACTGCAATAGATAATCTGTAGCTAAAGAGCTGCAAGAGATAATCTCTGATTTATTCAGGGAACTTTCACCAAGGAACAGGTAGTGTGGGGCAACTCACAGTCACAGGTCTCCAACTGAAATCATAACTGTTTTGTAATTAAAACCAAAAACGAGCAGCAAAGCTTTCTGCTGATTCTAAAAGCTGACATATTTTTCATGGAGACAGCAGCACTTCAACCTGCAGAAATCGCCATCCTGCAGTATGGTGTGTCTAGAAGGAGGAATAACTGACGCTCATCAGCTTGCTGGAGCTAGGTGGCTCTTCAAAAAGTGAATAACGTGAAATACTTGAAGACACTCAAAACAGACAATGAGGACATCACTTGGATATCAACAGTGAACTGTGCTTTTCAAAGGAAGGAACTCCATCAGAAAGAGAATGGCTCCAGAAAAGAAACCCAAAAAGGACACAGATTCCTCCAGAGACACATTGACAAAATCCTTGTTGGGTTTCAGAGAGAACTCCAGAAGGTCTCGGTGTGACGGCACTATGGCCAGAACACTTTGATTCTGCATTCATTAGGCTTTGGGTAAGTGCTTGTTGTCAAGAAGCTGCCTTGGATGTGTTTTTTTTTTTTTTTTTTGAAAAGGCAGTGCAGTATAAAATTATTTCCTTCCAAATATCTGTAGCCATTACACCTACCTGTACATCCTGCAGGTTGACTGCACTTCCCACTTGGGTTAAATTCACATGCCAGTTTCACACAGTCTCTCAGGGAGCCTCAGAGTTAGAGAAAGACACCATGACCTCCAGCCAAGCCTGAGAGCCAAGCGAGAAGAAAGGCCATTGCCCAGCCCCAGGCAGGCTGGGCAGGGGCCACAGGGCAGCTCGTGCACGGTCACCGTTACAAGACCTGGGCAAATCAAATGTTCCTGAATGCGCAAAATACCAAGTAGGAGACAATTAAAAAAAAAAAGAAGGAAAGGAAAAGGGAGCGGCTGGTAGCCGGCAGTACCTGCGAATGGCCCACATGGCTCTGCTGGGCACGGAGAGGCCGCCGGAGCGCGGCTCGCCGGGCGCCGCGGCGTGGCAGCGTCTCGTCTTTACTTCACGGGCTTACTCATCCAAAGCACTGCATGCTAGGCAACCAGCACACCTGACTTCAGCCAGTTTTTTATTTACTCCAAAACATGAAGCCTCTATGTGCTGGAAAGACAGAAAGACAGAATTTATCGGTTTCTAACTAGAGACCAGAAGAGGAGCCCTCTGGTGCAAAAGGTGCTCTCCAAAGCCCAGCGTGACGGGGAGAGGAGTGTGGAAGAACCCACTGTAATTCTAAACTGGTCCATTTCTGCACCAAAAAAGTAGTTTTCTGCCTTGTTTAAACAATATCAACGAAAAAAGAATCTGGAAAAATGACAGGCTGGAGGAAGGAACTGAAGGACATGAGGTTTAGCAGCACACAGAAGGCTGCAGGTTTTCTGTTGCCCCTTAAAAATGAACCATAAAATCTTGAGCACCACAAATAGATAGCAAAGCGCGTGATACACACCATTAGCACAGATATTTAGAGCCAGCACATCTGGACCACAGAGCCTCATTCCTGCAAGCTAAATACACTGCTAAGGCTGGGCTACTGGATGTCACTGAAGCAAGGAAAAGCCTTGAAGAGGCTGCTAGAACGTGACCCTAAGGAGAGGGAGATACTGAGAGGAGGCACAGAAAGGAGGAATGCACAGGGTTTCCCCTGATTAATTAGAATTTCTGTTACCTTCGGTCAGTCAGACAGCTCCTGGAACACCTGTAAGCCTGACGCTCTGTAAACATGAGCACGAGTGTCCTGGCAGTTAGGCCCCGGAAAATTCCTCACTGGCCACTTGCCCACTGTTTACATGATTAGGAATTATTTATCTAGCCAGACCAGAAGAAATCCTCTCCCAATCTGTTTTCCCTGCCCTCCAATTGCTGCTGCTGCAAAAGGAGCCAGAGGCGGAGGCCTGAGTTTTGGTCCAAACCCTGCTAGGATCCGGAGGGAAGACAGGGCACACAGAAAGCAGGCATAATTACTCCTGAGACTAAGTGGGTGAGTGATACAGTCTTGAAAGTATTTGATTTTTCCTCCAGTGACTGCTGATAGTTACTAATTATTCCAGTTATTCCAAAACTGACTGGATACCTCCCCTTTTTTTATATAAGGACAGAAACGATCAAACTCAATTTTACTATTACATTCCTATCATGTTTTGATGACTCTCGTCGTGACTGAATAATTACGTAGATGCTGCTAATGGAAGACTTTAAGTCACAGGATTTCTTAGATGTTGATGCCTTCAGTGAAAAGTCATAGGGAAAAGTTGTCAGACTTACCAGAGCTCTCCGTAAGTGAGAAACATTTAATAATCTGGTCTGCTTACCCAGCAAAAGTATCAGGCAGGGACAAAGTAACAAAAAGATATATAGAATATGTATATAACGAAAAGGTATATAGAATAGGTATATAACAAAAAGGTCTATAAAATGAAATCTTGATGTCTTCCAAATTTGTCAAACATGCCATGTAATTCAGCAGGGTAAGACTATGTCCCACTGTGCTATATAAAAACAGTAATATATTTTGTACCTACAGGTGGTAACACTTGAAAACAGCAGCAAATATAGAAAGTGACTTACAGTTTGAGTCCATTGCAGGACAGGGAAAAGAAGTCGTAAACCAAGCACACGCCAAACACGGTGACTCCGGTTTCTTTCACCAGCATTGCACAGGTCCCAAGAAATAAACTAAGCAGCAAAAAGAATGGGGAGGCAGTGGGAGGGAAATGTTCCCCAACATAAAGCTGATCCACGCTCCTGAAAAACAGATGTGAGATAAACTCTTCAACTATTAGTTTCATATTTACTGCATTCACACAAATACTGAGGCACTTTTCCTTAATTTCTTAAGGCTATGATAATAAGTGATGTGAATAATCTACTGTTCACAGAGAAATGAAAGAAAAGTTTTAGGCACTAAGGCATAATTAACAGAGATGCAACAAGATTCTGAGAAGGAAAAAAACAAGCAAAGAAGAGGAAGGCAGAATAAGTAGAAAGACAGAAGGGACAGAAAAACAGCTGCTTTCCATCATATAGAACACACGTGCTTAGATTTACTTATGTGGCAATATGCACCATACAAGTAAAAATCCCTTTATCCCACTCGTGCTTCTCTTGGTTAGATGTGTCCTAATCATTACAAAACTCATCACTAAATTGTATGAGAAGGAAGAAGTAAAGAAAGAAAAGGAAAGAATCAAAGACAAACAAAAACAAAGTAACAAACCCCACAGGGGTGACAAGCAATTTTCCTCCTTTGAAACCTTCTGATAAACAGTGTTAGAGATATACATATATATGTATGGGGGGGAGGTGTATATATATATATATATATATGTATATATATCTCTAACACCCTAGGAAGGGTATAAGGGGCATTATTTTTCCATGCAACCATGTTGACACTGTGCAATTCCTAAATGAAGTAACTCTATGAAAGGATCTGAAATGCCATGTACCACATTAAAGCTACATCTTAATTTATACCTTTTCAGTTACAGTTTTAGGATGCATACCAGTGAACAGAACAGTGGTTTTGAACTGAAAAGAACCACTGTGATAACCCTCATGTTCTCACAGTTCTGACGAGACAGGATATTTCAGAGTCCCATAGTCACAACATGTATTTTGAAAGCAGATGTGTTACTGTTCTTCACTCCAGGCATATAATTTGCCTGTAGTTGAAACATTTCTTTATAATTTTAGGCCCAGCTCCACAAACCCGTTGCATCGCCAGTTAAAAATATCAGCAGACAAGGGCATCTCAAACATTGGGTTCCCTTCTCGTGTTTGTTCAGTTTTACAAGCAATACTTATTTGGCACGCGAGGGGAAGCGGGAACCAGAGCACTTCAACACACTACAGTACTGGGCAAAGCAACTCTGTCAACGTTAACCAAAACTGACAGATTATTCTCGTCAAGCCAGAGCATCTCATCATATAACAAACTTAGATCCATACCTATTATAGGAGAGAAAAGCCAACAGAAAGAGTAGGCAGGCCAAGACATCTGCTCTGCCTACAATACCTGTTACCTAAGAGGAAGAGAAGCACACAGATGTAAAAGCAGGCATTAAAAAGACAGCTATATTCAGTATCTGTTGCAATGATTCATGCCAACTGGTTGTATCAAGGGTTATTTTTTTTTTAAGTGTTATCTTCCCTCATATTGAAACATTACTTGGCTAGTGTAGGATATGCTGTTTTGTCTGCTGCATTTCCCCCTTGATAAAACAAACGAGTAATCCAACAATTAAGTCATTCTTTATGCTATTTTTAAGATACTAATAAAATTACACAGAGCGATTCCATTTGGGAAAGAATCTGTTTTTATTTTACATAATAAGGCTCAAATGAGATACGTCTTAACTCCCAGAACTGAGATATGTTAAAGACTATGAAAGAACAAGTCTTTGGAGTAGATGTAAGATATAGGAAAGACTTACTAATTAATATTTTAACAAGCTTCTCATTAAAAAGTAATAGAGTGCTATATAATTTATTCTTCCTGTATTTTTTCTGAACTATCTATTTTAGGAGAGTTTGTCTTGCTACTAATTGATGAATTCTTTTATGTAAGAAATATAATACTGAACAAGAACATATAGACATTCTTATTACGAAATATTTCAATATTTCATGTCATAAAGATTTAGAAGTTGTACACAGAGCAAACAAAAGGCCCTTTGAAATTTTGCCTCTTTTGAGATTACACAATTAAGCTATCCTCAGCGCTCTGGCATTTGCTTTAACCTTTTTAAGTTCTGACCTAGACAAAAACAAATTCAAAGGGTGCCTCTTCTGAAACCTCCCATGTGTTATAATGCTGTATTATCCAAAGGACTCTTGCTGATTAATTCACACAAGACAGCGCAGGGAGTAACTGTAAAGCTCAGGGCTTTTCCTTATTTAGGTAATCTCTCCTCAAAAGTTCTCAGCCAGGGGAGTCATTTCACTCACTAATTTAAAAAGGATTGTAACAAGACACTATGATGGCAGTAGTCTCTTAGGTTAAAAATGCATTTATTTTTAAAGGAGAGATAGCTAGACATCACATGTTCTTTTCAGAGACAGTAAGACTCTCCTTTATCTACAAAAGTAACTCTCAAAGCTACTAACAGACTGTACTTTTGGAATGACTAAGTCTTTGAATATTTTCTTCTAATAAAAAGAATAAAGAATAAAAAGATAATACAAAATTAAAATATAAACAGATATAATAAAAAGAAAAGAGCCCTATATGAGCTATTGCACTGTAAACTTGCCATGCTTTTCTATTAAACTAACAGCTTTTTCGGAGGATAATATTCCTAGCTTTTAATTGAGAGCAATATAAATTAATCCATGGGTCATATCACATCTAAGCGATCTTGTCCACAATACACACTAATGCTCCCCTTGCTTTTTCTCCCTTAAACTGAGGACTACGGAGACGGAGTCAAGGCGTGAAACACTGTCTCAGCAGGAGCTGGCTGCCTCACCAAGCGCTTCGGTTTGGAGAGACAGTTGGACTCTGCACTTTTGTCATCCAAATAACTGCCCATTCCCTCCTAGCATCACTGATGGGGACTGTCGACTAGAATTTAGCACCAGAGCAGAGAAATGGCAAGTATTAATACACTCCTTTTTTTTTCAGTGATTCCTAACAATTATTTAAAATAGAGCATGCTTTCACCTTTGACTCTCTAAGCAAATATCACATGTTCCACATTCTGTAAGTTTCCAAGTTTGTTTGTTTTTTTTATAGTATACATATATTTTTAGCCTCTCTGTCACATACTTACAGCCTCGGTGTGAATGGGATGCACAGCAAAGAGCAGTGCTGTGACAAAAGCAAGGCGACAGTCCTTGAACACGGCTTTGTCACAAGTGTACATCAGCACAAGAGTCACCAGACAGTGTAAAATTACATTCACTGCGTGGAAGTAGAAGGGGTTCATTCCAGCCAATAATATGTTTAGCCTGTAAGAAAACAAAATAGAACCATAACTCGACCTTGTAATGGCAGGACAACTTTCAAATACTCCGTCTTCCTTTTTTTGCCTTGTTTGCAGTCTTCTAATGCAAGTGCTCTTAAACTAATTAGGGAAAATTACTCTGAACTACTGGTTTATCTGATTAAAAAGAAACCACTTCCCCAGTTCTCCTTTTAAAATACGTGGCTGAATTTGGCAAACTCCACGACACGGAGATGGGAGAGGCTCGTGCTGTCCCATTGAGTTTACTGCTGTTAAGCTATATTTGTGCTTCTGTGGCAGGCAATAACACAGCCCAGTGTTAGAAGCGCCGCACTTGTCCTACTTGTCCTATTTCTCTGCTGGCACCTCGCGCAGCAGCTTCAGCCACGTGGCAGCTTTACAACACGGGTAGTTATTTTCTGCCATGGAATAGATGGTTTGCTCGTGAACACCAAGGATTCAGCAGAGCGCTGGAGCATATGCCTGAAGTTACAGGCACATTTATTCCCGTTTAACTTTCTAAACACTTTCACGTACTGAAGGCTAAGCATTTATCCAAGTGCTTTACTGAAATCGGGTCTATACAACCAAGCTGCTTTAATAGTCAGCATCAGTTTTACGGTAAGTATAGCGATGACTTAGGCTGGCTAACATCTCTTCAGGCTCAATCTTGATGAGACAATTAGGGTTCATTATTTGTGGCTGCCATAAGAAGAAAATAAACAAGTAACTGTTACAACATTTAATCCACAACATGCATTCACACATTTTTGTGGTCGCTGTTTTTTACAGCCAACTTGCTTAACAGCTGCTGACAGGCTTTGCTTTAGGAGCAGTGGAAGATAACTTGTCTCTTTTAGAATTAACCACAGCTGTATACTGGGACAAATCTCTATATACTTGAAGTCTCTACATAAGGAAGACTTCATATACGAACACAGAAATTGGGACTATTAATGCTAAAGCACGCTTAAAAGAAAAATAAATACAACCAGTAAAGAAGATCAATGCAATTATTTGGCATGTAGATTTAAGCACCTAGGCGGAATAGCAACCCCTCCTCCCATTGTTACTTGGGTTTCAGCTTTGCCCCCATGCACGTGGTTCAGCGGCAGTGCCACTGAGTGGTTGCCACTCCGCAAACAGCCCCATTTTTGCAAGCCCACGGAGGTCCGTGAGGGCCGGACAACATTTGCTCTTTATAAACACAGGAGTCTCGCTGTGCGCTCCGGTTGTTCCCCTGCAGTATCTGCGGAGGCAATAGCTGGAAGTGGCGGAATTTGGGGGAAGCGCCGTTTTAGCAAGACTTGGCCTTTCATGTGGAAGCACAGGTTGACGCAACTGCATTGACAAGACATCAGTCTGCATGATTCAAGAATATTTGAAGGGTTTTTATTATTATTTGCCTTTTCTCCTGCAAACCACTCCAGCTCTGCAGCACACATCACTTTCCCTCATTTCTACCAGAACCAGATCATAAAAACACGACAAATGACAGGAACAGATGCCCAGGCAAAGCTTCAGCTATAAATACGCCACAGCAGCAGGAACCCCCAGGCCTAAATCTTGGTTTCAGAGCACCCCTCTGGGGTGAGGGGGCAGCACAGGCCACCCTGCCCAAAAAGGGGTCAAGCTGCTCCAAATGACAGTCTAAACAAAATTCTCATCCGGAGGCACCCGCAGATGTGCACAGCAGCAAGGACCACCTGCAAGACCAGTTCACAGCAGTGAGGGCTGCCAGCAAGACCAGTTCTTGATACAAACTAATTGTTTCTGGCTGTAAATCAGCTGGATCATGTAAATCATCTGTCTACCTGGATCATGTCCGAACATACTTCCCATCTGGCAAAAGAGGCCTAAGAGCAAGAATCAGGACCTCATAGGAAGTCACCCCTCCTGTGACCCTCCCCTCAGCTCTCCCCATTAGGGCAGCGAACCCAAAGGTGGGCTGTGCTCTTCATGCCCCTTCTTGGCCTCTAAGAGGCCAGAATTTCCTCTTGCAAAGTACTGACAACAGCTATGTAAAAGCACCAGCCTCGCCACACGGCTTTTCCCCCGTGTATTCTTTTTAAGAAAAAGCAGAGCGAAACACTAACAAAACACAAACTGAACACCGTTGTGATATTAGAACAGGCCTTCTGGCAGCAGAGAGCAAAACCTGTGCACGAGCATGCCCCTGTGTGTGTTTTGAGTACATCCTTGGTGGTCCGTAACCATTAAATGCGAATGTGTGCAGGTGCCACATTCGCAGCAGTCTTTTTTTTCCTTTCCTTTTTTTTTTTTTTCTTTTTGCTGCGGCAGCTCTTTGTCATAAGAAATTAGGGCAAATGGCAATGAAGGAAACATTCCTTTGTCCTGAAACAATCCCAGGAGAATGATTGTGAAATGTTAACAGTGACTGAGTTTATTATACGGCAAACAGTGGTGAGCAAATCTAGGGCTCCAAGCAGCTCTAATCCGAGTCACAAGAATGTCACCAAGCTCCCCAGCACGCTCAGCCACCCCAAGGGAAAAAAGGCAGCGTGTTATGGAAAGTCAAATTCACTCCAAAGCAGAGCAGCAATAAAGCTCGTTCTGCACAGAGCAGTGAGGTTATTTGCAGTAAGCAAATCAACCAAAAAGACCCATCCCTTCTTAAATTTTAATACCCTTGCAGAGATGCAACCTTTGCTATGTTTATCGGTATCAATGTTGTTAGCAGAGTCTTGCAGTAGCAACACACAGTTATGGCTCAGCAAACAGAGCAGGAAGAATGGAGACAGGAATATCAAAATTAGCCATCAATAAGAAGTGGCAATTCTCCAATACAGTGTTCATAGCACTCTGCCATGGAAGGGACATTTGCTGATATTCTCTGAACTGGCCCACAGGTGCCCAAAAGGCACCAAAGCTATTATCTTCTCTAACATGCAGCAAGAGAACCTTAGTCATTTCTGTACGAAGAGTGTAACATCCATGTGTATTGAAGAACGACCTGTTAGAAAGATATAAACATTGCAGCCTTGGAAGAGAGCTCAACTAGGAAAACACATGCTTTGGGCTGACCAGACTTCCTGAACTGTCTGTCAAGCCAGAAAGGTGCCTGCAAATAGTAGCCTAACTCTACGAATGAAACAAGTGACCACAGTCGTAGGAGGAGCTCATGTGTGGGTCTAGGGGAGAGCAAGAAACCTGAATGGGTCCTTCCTGCCTCTGCAGCAAAAGCTTAGAAACGGTTGAAGTAACTGGCAACACAGCATATGATCCTTCACTGCCTGGCACAAGTGTTTTACAGTGCAGTTAAATAGGAAAGAAATTGCAGATAAAAACTGCACCCACGCGCATGGTTGCATCCTGTAGTCAGAAAGCATCCCTGGAGGGAAACAGTGTGCTAGGGCTGCAGGGAAGTGGAGAATGCAAAGGTCCTCAAAAGCCCCCAGGGAAAAGCATGGAAGAGCAAGGATACCAAGAACAGTCTCTCGATGCTAGGAAATATCTCAGGCGTTTTCCATTACAGCTGCATCACCTAAACCATCATCAGTAGGAAAAAAAAACATCAGAAACAAGAGCAAGGAGCACTGTGCCCCTCTGGAGAAATGAGCTGTGGCAGCACCACGGTTTGCAGCATCACACCCAAGCCCAGCACTGCCAAAACTACCTACCAAAGCAGGAGATATACCAAGAGAAGAGGTGCAGGCCTTACCACAGGAAGGCTTGCAGTTTGTGAAGGCTAAGAAAAGATGACTTTTATACGCATGCCCCACTAAGCACTTCCCCTGTATCCACAGAGCTGAAGCTGCAGCGTTTGCAGAGCTGGACCCTGCACTCATCTACTCTTGAGCAAAGGGCATCAACTCTTCCTTCAGACAAGTCACACAGGGACACATGCCCTTGGGTTTTCACCTAAAAAGCCCTGGAAACCAATGAGATTCATCAACTTCACCCTCACAGAGCCAGAACCAAAGGGGACCATGCCGCAAGAGTAAGGCCCCACAAGCCAAATCCATTTTTAAAACCCAGAGCCAGTTTTGTTATATAATCACCAGCACCCCAGGCCCCAATATACTGCTTTTTATCCACTAATGCGCACAAAGACTCATTCAACCTTTTATAAGACCTCTTATGATTTAATAGTACTGTAAACCATAATTGGAGAGTTTCTCTTTTTATAGACCTTGTTATTATCCTTGGGCAGCTCTTGTTTAGCGTAATCTGTTTTATTATTTTCAACAGACTAACAAAAACAAAACATGTTATGAAATAGAAATGCTCAGCATAATAATGATAATCTGTTACAGCGAGTAACACTTAATGGAAATGCTCAGAGCATCCCACACCTCGTAAAAACCCCACTGTTTTTACAGAGGCAGGCTCACACGCAGATTTATATGAGTTAAACTAATGCACGACGATCAGTTAAGCTTCCTGTGATCCTCCATTCCTTTTACGATTGTGTGATATGTATGTCAAAGAAAAAGTTTATGTAAACTAATGCAAGATTTCAGAGCACGGTGGGATCTTCTAATAGTCTCCATGGATGCATCTGTTGTGCGCTGGGAAAATGAGCATTTGTGCTCCAAAAATGGCCCAGCTGCAGCAGTGACAACAATGGTTACGTTTCTATATGGAAACTACTCAAAGATTAATGAAAAATCTATAGCAGTAAAAAGAAAATAAGCCCCATTTGCACCAATGTTTAGATGACGGCTAGCACAAGCACAGCAAAGCTCTCCTGGTGTAGCAGTACTTTGGGCTGGCAGCCTTTTCACAGGACAGCAGCATGTGGTTTTATGAATATGCCAGAATTAAATAGCAAATGAGGCTTAAATTGTTTGTTACTTAATCATATGATGGGGATGGATAAGAAGACAGAGGTGTGTCAACTCCCAGGCTAGGGTAATTCCCTTAGAGCACGAGAGTCATCACTTGCAAGAGCACCCATCTACTAAGGGCTGGGACCGCAAGCTGCTTATGGCTTTCCAGCATGGTTAGGAAAAGGAAAAAGAAATCACAACTAGACTGAGAAGGGACAGCACCTTGGAAATGGCAAATATGTTAGAAATTTCTAGTGAAACACTAGAAAGTGTGTTTTGATGAGCACTCCATGCTAAGGATATTGAATGTCTTACTCACATGGCCAGCTTTAGATTTGTCTCCATTAAAAGGCCCTAGAAAAATAATAATAATAAAAAAGCCAGACCACTGTGCCAAGCTGACAAACCCAGGTGTCATTTTAGCCACGCTGTGAACAAAGAACAGTTTGTCTTAAAAATTTATCTTAAACATCGTCTCTGCAACAGCAATACGATGAAGGAAATTACCATCTCTCAAAGCTTTTTGCCATCCAACTCCTGACGAGAAGGTCCTGATTAGCTCCACACCGACGGGGAGTTTCCCAAAGTACAGACGGAGTAAAATACATCCCAGGGTTTAATAGCGATGTGAGTGAATGACTTGGAGGCTTTAACCCATCCAGCTGTCCTCTTTCAAGCATGTACAGAGTAAGAAATGACTCGTATTCAAGAAGCCAGCTAGGACAGTTGTTCATTAGGAATGGAAAACACTAACAAAAATCCAGCCCTGAGGTGGAAGAAGGGCTTTGAGGCACACGCACCCTCTCCCAGATCTCAAGCAGCAGCAAAAATGGTCTGTTGTTGGTCAGGAGGAAGACTTACGTTTCCAGAAACGTGTCCATATATATTCCAATGAAAAGCAATGGGTTCTTTTCACAATCCTCATCTTGCTTCTAACTTTAGCCCATCATGGCTCTAACAATCCTATATCAATTCCATGGTAGGTATTACGGTATCAGTATGGAGAGTGATTGCTATTGCTAGGGTAGAAATATTAGACTAAGCTATAGAGAAGAAATACTGACATAATCTTAAATGTTGTGATATTGCCCTAATATAGATGTACAGAGAGAAGAGAATACTTGTGCGTTGTGCATTTAACCTGACATATTATAGCTCCCTATATTACCTTGTGATGTCAAACTGTAATACAACATTATATCAAGAACAAATAAAATCTAAGGTCTCTTTCTTCTTCCTCTGCCTTTTTTTTTAAGCTCCCTGCCCTTGAAATTTGTGGCATCGATACAGTTGGAAAAAAAACAGAAGGATCAACTGTAAGCAGCTAGATAGATCAGAAGGATGTCAGTGAATTATTGAACTAATCCTCCTTTTGGCTGTATATTTACATCTAACCCAAGCTCGCAGTCACTTAAGGCTTTGATCCAAACCCACCAGGAGTTTTACATTAGGCTCGCAGCGCCACACAGAATACTGAACTGTGGCTGAACGATAGCATTTATTTCCTAACCATGTGTGTTATCCAAACCATCCCTGATTAGTTGCCTCTGCCAGCTGAGCCGGCGGGTCATCCATTCTGCAGTGAATGGGCGAGCGCAGACCCAATTTACTTCTTTTTTCTTTCTTTCTCTTTTATTTAAAGAGCAATCGGAGTACTGCCAGGATGGTTCTGCAAGCCGACCGCGTGCAGGTCACTGGCAGGGCTTGTGGTACGACCGGGGGAGAGTTAATTTCCCCCAGGCACAGAGGTCACCCAGCCCCTCTCCTTCCCGGAGCCTCAGGAACCAAGATGGCCACCCACCAGGCCGAGCACCCCTGGATCGCCCATTCCTCACAGATCCAAGCCAACTTCCAGCAAACGGTGACTTCCACCTCCCGAAGGTTGGGGCAGTGGTGCCTCTTTGCCCAGCACCATCCTCCCTAGTCCTTGTAATCACTGTGTGGCCTAAACTTGTTCCAACCTTCTCCTTTTCCCCCAGTCTTTTGGCTCTCACGAGCTGTCGTTTGGGGTCAGGAGCGCCTCTCTCATTGAGATGTGTCTTCTGCCGGGCTGGGACCCAGTACCTCCAACCCAGGATGAGAGGGGCCATGTGGGCCTGGCTTCCGCTCTCCTTGGATCTTCATTCTCCCCACCTGGAAAACCAGGAGGCTGAGCTCTAATGAAGAGTCTTTAAAATCCAGTGTTCGGAGCTTTCAATAGGGTTTCCTCTCAAAATTCCCCATCACTGCAAACCTCCAGGTTTGCAAAACCTTCCATGTTGACTACATCAAACCCCAATTATCTGAGCTTTTTGTGTGTGTGTGTGTGTGATGAAAATCGAGCTAAACGGGGATTGAAAGGGAAGGAGAACGAGAACACCTAGCAGAATTAGGGCAGTAATGCTAAGGGTTTCACCTTCTGCTTCAACAGTTGAGTAATATTTTTGCAAAACCACCGGAGCCAGGGAATAACTTAAGGTCTATGAAGGGAATAAATGATTTACAGAAGTCTCGTTATTGGAAACAAGATGTAAGCCAGAAAGCACCTCCTTTAAATATAAAAAGTGCAGTGAATTACAGAACTGTAACAGTTTCTTTTTCTTGCTCTTAACATTTTATATGTAAGTCACCAAGAAATAGTATATGCTGAGTACCAAACGCTTTCTTCTTCCTTAAAAGAGAAGTATATCAAATTGCTTCTCCGAGTAGAAAATCGCTGCTGCAGGTTAACAGCTAAGTGACAGCACTGGATAGGGCATACAGTTACATTTTTCCTAAGGACTAAACAACCCCATTCCCTCTCATTCCAAATCCTTCACAGATGGGAATTTGTAGCAATTACCAGAGAAATGTTTGCAAAACAACTGGTTTTAACTGTTCCTTAGCTTATGGGCTCTAAGAAAGAAGGTGACAGAAATTCCAACAAGCAAATTCAACTGAAGAATTCATGTTCACGAGAAGGGTTTTCTTTTTCTTCTGATACTCAGATACTCACGCCCACACAAAAAAGAATGCAGGAGTTCTGTGAATATTTAAGTTCTGCTTAATGGTTTTAGTAACACGGGCTACTCATATTTTCCTCTGAACATTCATACCAACACATCCTGTGTGAATATTGTCAAATACTCCAGCCCTTTTCACTGTTTGGCTCCAGAGCACTAGTCTGTTGGAACAAGGACTGTCATTGAAGATTTCCAATAACGGAGGCATGCAGAGCTACTCTTACAGAATTTCAGCAATGTCTCCTAAAGAATTTTTTGACAGACTGATGATAATTTTCTTTTTTAATTGAGATCACTTCCAGAATATGTAGAATATGTAATATATGTTCAGTCAAATGAAAAGTCCCCAGGGCAAGTCCTTCTTCTTATCTTCACAGGCATAAAGAACAGCAGAGATGAAGACAGCGTTTCGGAAGACTGATGGATCTGTGATATAACGTTTCAGCCCACCCTTCACATCTGTTCTGTACAGGCAGTTTGGAGATCACCCAGATTCTGAGTCTTATTACAGCAAGAATCAAAGCAATGAAAATTGCATGCCACAGCAGCACAATTGCCAGTCAAGTATAAAGAATCTTACAACTATTAAAATGCATTGGTTTTAACCTGTCAAAGTTAGCAGCAGAAAGTAAAAGGAGGAGAAAAAAAAAGAGAGAGAGAGAGAGCAGAATGGCTCGGTCCCTGCTCCTCATTTTCAGCAAGATCCTGCACGGCGCGCATCACACCATTTTCTTAAGTTTCTTAAATGGATGTGCTAATCTCTACCAAGAGTATTAACGTTCCTTTCAATTTTGTTAAAAGGCCACTTCTGTGGAGCATTTTACAGCCTGCAGGGTAAATCCTTCCTCTGCCTGTAGAGCACAACCAGCAACATCACACGGGGCAGGCAGGGGCCAGCAGCTCGGGCCAGCAGAACGTAGCTCAGCCACGAGCTCAGCTCCCTGTGCGTTATTGGGGAGCGCTGGGCTTGGGCGATCCTCTCCATCCAGGTCTTCTTTGGATGCCCTCCTGGTAGGAATGAGAGAGGGGAGAAAGCAGCAGGCTCGAAGAATATTTAGGACCTGGTGGAAACGGTCTTCCTTTGCAGGCAGGGATCAGGAAGATAAATGATTCCTTCCTTATCCCAAACATGATGCCAGCCAGCGAGCAACAGGCTAAGGTGCTGACCCAGATTTTATCTGTATGCTTAGGTTCAGTTACTGTAAGCACTTGAGGATGAAGTCTTGGTCACAGAATTAGTCTCACTGATTTTATAAAGGTCTGGATGAAGACAGCACTTCAGTCTACACACACACACATTTTTTTGGAAATAGTAAAAGCAAAGTCAGTTCAGAGTTAGGACATGCCAAATGTGAATCAAAGCACATAGTTTCCACTGCATTATTAAGTTTCCACTTAATTATTAAAGTTTAAGATTCTTCTGCTAATTTGCACAAGATAACCTCACCCCTGCAACCTGAGCTCTGAGGCTGAACCCAGCACCAACACAGCGGGCACGGGTGATATATGCAGGTCCATTCCCCTCTCCAATTACCCACAGCAGATTAATCCGACCGCACCAACTATGTGGCTGGATGGACGCACGATGGAGAAGACATTCTGTGTGTGCCCAACTAGCTCTTTCCCTCTCTCTGCTCTTTGCAGAAATCTGCTTGGAACATTTTTAAGGAGGATGTATACGACCAGTCCAGCTTGCAAGTATTTGTGTGGTCAGTGGCTTAGCTTTGCTGGGCTATGCCATCCACTGACTCCTGCTTCCCTGGGTAGCAGGGTGTCGATAGCTGGTGTGCCCCAAGGCTGCCTTGAACAGCAGGAGGGGCGGCAGCTGCTCCGTGGGAGTACCAAAGGGATGCTGCATTTCCCCAAACTCATCCTGCCTTAAAGAAAACTGCTATTTTCAGGCAGCCGCTCATGTTATTTATGAGTATCAGGTATTTTAATGAACAGCAATTCAAAGCAAAGAGTCTATCAGGTTCTTGGCACCAGGAGCACCTCCTCGTGCTGCACGTCCTGCTCCCTATGCAACTCGCTCCTTCGCCTGCCGCGGGTTGGTCATGGGCATCTTCACTGCGCGCTTACAGGGAAAACCCGTGTGCTAAGGGCACCCTGTGCCTCTGCACCCGGCTGCACCGCTCCTGAGCGCGGCCCTGCCCACGCAAATGATTTTTACACACTGGAATAGGATAAACGTCGAGCATCGCTAGCATTTCAGCGGAGCACAGCAAGGGCAGAGCAAGCTGGAGCAAGGGTGACACGCTCGCTGCACGAACTGCACGGTAACAACGGGGCTGCAACAGCGTCTCCTCCCTGCAAGAGAGCAAGGCCTGGGTTTTCCTTGCAGGACTAGCGAGGGCAGCTGCCAGTTACTTTGCAGCTCTTCCTTTTCCAGCGAAACTCCTCAGCTCCTCTGTGCGCTGCACACAGGGAACATCCGAAAGCAGCCGCGGCCAACTGGAAACTCAGCAAGTAACACGAGAGACCTGCAGATGCCGGGCTGGCTGTGAGAAACAACGCGGCATCCTCGAGACGGACCCGGGAGCCTAACGATGGAAAAGACCGGGAAGAACAACTGTGGGTCTGCTTTGAAAGAGCCGCCGGGAAGTTTGAGGCATCATCGTTTAAGGGCAGCGAAAAGTCTCGGCGATGAACGGAGGGATGAGCAGGAGGAGAAAGCGGAGGGGAATTCAGCACGAACACCCTCCCCAGCTAGCAGAGCTTGCAGAAATTCTCCCTTCCAGCTCCCAATTCTC
>NW_010577484.1:32987-42989 GCF_000705375.1 Tinamus guttatus | reverse complement strand
CCGCCGCGTCCCTCCGCGCTGCACTCACCTGCGAGCGCGCCGCGCAGCATCCACGCTGCTCCACAGCACCCACAGCATCCACGCTGCTCCCCGGCACCCACAGCATCCACGCTGCTCCCCGGCACCCACAGCATCCACGCTGCTCCCCGGCACCCACAGCATCCACGCTGCTCCCCGGCATCCACAGCATCCACGCTGCTCCCCGGCATCCACACTGCTCCACAGCATCCACGCTGCTCCCCGGCATCCACACTGCTCCACAGCATCCATGCTGCTCCCCAGCTTCCCTGGCATCCCTGCTGTTCCCTGGCATCCACAGCTTCTGCTCAGCTCCACAGCTTCCACGCTGCTCCCCAGCACCCTCAGCATCCACTCAGCTCCACAGCTTCTTTGCTGCTCCTGTCTTCCATCCTGCTCCTCACTTCCACGCTGCTCCCTGCTTCCACACTGCTTCTCAGTATCCACGCTGCTCCCCAGCATCCACGGCATCCATTCAGCTCCACAGCTTCTACGCTGCTCCCTGGCATCCACACTGCTCCACAGCATCCACAGTTTCCACACTGCTCCCCACATACGCAGCATCCGCTCAACTCCCTGTATTCACATTGCTCCCCGGCATCCACGCTGCTCCACAGCATCCACGGCATCCATTCAGCTCCACAGCTTCTACACTGCTCCCCAGCATCCATTCAGCTCCACAGCTTCCACTCAGCTCCACAGTCTCCACAGCATCCATGCCACTCCATGACATCCACACCGCTGCATGGCATCCACACTGCCCTATCACACCCACAGCATCCATGCTGCTCCATAGGATCCACAGTGCTCTGTGGCATCTGCACTGCTCCATAGCATCCACACTGCAGCTGCATCCATCCCAAGCAGTGTGGATGCCATGCCCTGCATGTCCAGAAGGCGTTTTGAGGCCATGGAATTTGTTTTCCCTACTTTGGTCCATCACATGTGCTCTCCTTCCAAAATCACCCAAAAGCCGCCTCTTCCAAAGCAGTATTTCAAGAATACGTGTTGGAGCCCATCCTCTCCCACATAGCTCCTTGGTTATCTTAGCGACTCCCAGGAACTCTCGCCCAAGGAAAGGTCTTGTTCAGTTAAACTGTTCAGCCACATATAAAGGTTACGCAGCCGTGGTGCTCTCAGGAAACAGAAAAAAACAAGAAACCTATCAATCTTTTCACCATTCAAATAAACCCACTTTTTATAACCTAATAAAGAAATAACACTGCTTGACAAAGAAGCTTAGATTAAGTTAGGTGAATGCATATACTGGATATGGCATGATCTGAATTTGTTTCTGGAAATGAAAAAATACCCTGAGCATGGGTGAGTTCACCCATGAGCTTGTGCAAGCCAACTTGCTGAGGATGCATGTGTGTCGGGGGGAAAGCGAGCAGAGGAAGTATGATGAGTTCTTGTATGCTGTCCAGGGCAATCCTCCTCCAGGAATGTTTGCTTTCCCCAGAATATTTGGCATTTTGAGCAAGCTGGATTTTTTGTTTGTTAGTTTTGTTTTTGTTTGTTTTCCAAATGCCAAAGAAAGAAAACAGGCTTTTCAGCTGCCCTTTCATAATAGCTAAGAATAACAGTTAACTAGGGCAGCATGTTTATATCCAGGACAGGATAAAACTCCAGCAGAAGCAAGGCCATCACTCAAACTTGCCTCTAAGTGGAATTTTAGCAGCCGGCTCCCCGGAGTTTCCCCCAGCATGGGAAACTATTTGTTATGGTGTATTGGTATTCATTACCACCAAAGTCTTCAGGCTTGAGAACATAAAGCTAGACTCCAATGTATATGCATAGGCACATAAATGGAAAGCAGCCTGATACCCAGAGGCATTGAAATACTGAAGCCAGTTGAGTGCCCAGCCTCTCTGGAAACAAAGTCACTCTTCCTGAGCTGCCTAAAAGGTCGAATTGGAAATTTTGTTGACATAAATTTAAATGTTGATAGTTACTAGGGGGGGGGAAACGTAAAATTGGCAAAAGCAAGAAACAGCTTAAAAGATTTAAAGGTTGAAAGTGCCTTGCAGTAGAATCCAAGTAATGTTTGAAATCTTAAATTAGTCTACCAAGCAAAATCTACAAATGGAATGAGCAATAAAGGGTCTAACTAGTCTTAGGGGCAAAGTGACTGAGTGGGGACCAGGCAACATAAATGACTTTTGTTAGTGTTGTTGCAATATCCTCAAATCCAAATTACCCAGCAAAACAACTGGACCTTGGCAGACTGATCCTCCAAAAAGGTCCCCACATCTCATCTCCAGCACAGACCAGAGTCAGATTGTCACTTTCCTCCCCCAAGCAGGAATCTAAAAGAGATGCAGTAACGCTCTAGTTCTCCACAGAGGACGACCTCCTGTTCTCAACACCATGACCCGCTGAAATACAGCCACATGGTCCGTCCCTTTCCATCCACATTACCTCATCATTCATTAGTCACTGACATAGGCTTTGGATTAATTGTGGATGTTATTTCTAGAATTCCAGACCAACTATTAAGAAACTATCAAGAAAACCCAAGAATTTAGAGAGTAGAAAAATGCACATCCAGAACTGTTGCATAGTAGGTCCTAAGTCTGTGGTACAAGCACCCATATAAGTGGGGAGGAAGAGAAAAGAAGAGTCTCGTGAAGGGATGGTTCATTCCAAAACTTCCTTGCCACTCCCAAAAATAGCAGGTCTAATAAGAAGTATTCCCTGCTCTAAGAGCAAGCCTTGATTCTTTCTCTGCACATAAAGTAGCCATGTCATCACTTCTGAAATTTAAAGCAATTTAGCTTCCCCCAAAGCATATTTGAGTTATGGAATCATGTGTGTAGCTTAAGCGCTTTAGTTATTTGACTTTTTACTTTGTATTTGATTTACAAGTTTCATGCTAGCTACATGAAAAGATTGTTAACAAACGACTGTTAAGACTAGCAAGACCTTGGAGCTAATTATGTGCAATGCTCACAAAACTTGCTCTGCTAATTGGGCAGAGCTCATTACTCCTCAAATAAAATGTGTAGCCTCCACTGAGTAAACCATAAGTCAGGGTGTACAAGGCAGTATGCACATTTGAAGTGTTATGTTTCAAAGTGTTAAAAACTAATTGATCTGATATTAGCTGAAGATAGCAACAGCTCAAAGGGAGTGAGAACCAGCAAAAGTTTTGAGTTTAAAGCTTAAACATGGAGTTCTGAACAGTTTAGCTTTGCTTTGAATGATTAAAGCACAAGAATGCGGTAAATACAATTTAAAAATTAAGTTACCATATGGTCATAGCTAAAAGTAAAATTCAAAGTAGCACATGTAAACAGTTTCTTGCTGTCTGAGCAAATAATTTTACACTTAAACTAAGCCTTTTGGTAACCAATACAACTGATTTGTGCTTGTAGTCAGTTACTGAAGAGTTTTGCAATTCATTTCAATAGCCCCAGGATAAAACTGTATCTTCAATGCATATAATCCTTGGTTGATAGATTTTGTTCATATGGTAAAAAATAACAACAACAAAAGAACGCTAAAGAATAAGCCAACCACCATGTCCTGGCATCTATTGAAGGAAATTTCCATCTTAAATGAAGGGATGTTGCAAAAGCTGAAACCGAGTCTAGCATTTTTACCCAGTGCGCCTTCTGGATTGGAAGAGCTATTGAGAGAGACAGCCATCCACGTGAGGTAGACTTCCTCCAAGCCTTTCAGTGCGGCATCATTTGGTTTAAACTTGGAATTTAAACTCTGGAGCCCTGCAGCAGAGGCTGAAATGAATATCTCTACTGGATGAGCTAAGTAAATCCTCATTATGGTGCTTTTCTCTTTTTAGGAAACCAATTTGTTTCTGAATCTGTTTAGTCTACAAAAAGTTTATCCTTAGCAGATTCTTTTTGAAGCCCAGACAAGGTTCTTAGGTTCTAGCTTGCTCTTTAAGTGGTGGCCAAGAACCTAAAGCACAGGCATGAGAGAAAACCTAAAGACAGGCATGAGAGAAAACCTTTTGACCTTAGTATCTCTGTTCTGGCCCTGTGATCCTTAGGAGACAGAGAAGTAGAAAATCCTCACATTGACCTTGCATTTCCAATAGGGATGTAGTATTTCAAGTTCAATGCATCACACCATAGTAAACCTTCTGCCTGTGGCAATTGCAGACAAATATCAGTCTTGAGAATTCAAATTAGTTTTCACACATTAATAGCAACAAGAAAATATCAGGTGATACAAACTCCTTGGCAGATCCCTGTGGACGCACATCCCCATCACCAACACATATGCTAAGCAACATAGAATCCTCTGTGACCCATTTTTAGAGCCATTCCTCGCCTGTTTCATATGCTTGTATAAAGTGAGAGGTTTCACACTGAGAAAAGCTTGCCATAGTTGTTACTGGATTAGGGGGAATCTCTTTTTAAGCTCACATGACAAATGTATTTTCTGCCTTTGAAGAGACCCAGTTCAAGCCTTAGTCTATGGTCAGGATTGTAGCCACCCTGATGGACAGAACAACCACGATTAACAGGAGGGAGAGGCATGGAGCAAACTGACATGAGGCGAGTTGGATTTGTCATTTGCAGTTTAAAGGTCAGGGACAAAAGAAAGGGGGTAAAATTCCCAGTGATGGGAATAATGGAATCCTTCATATACAAAATAAATGAAGAATATGGCGCAGCCCACTGAAGTATTTCACTCTAGTGGATTCAATTGTCAGCTGAGGGGATTAGTATTTTTCCTGTGCATTTGTGGGCGTTTGATTTCTTCAGGATGCTTTGCTTTGCATCCTGAAGAAAAGGAGAAAAAAGCACTGCAGAAATTTTCCAAAGTCAAATGAGTTCTCAACCACCCTCTTGTCTGAAAGATCTTTTTAACAACACCAGAGCAAGGGAAAAATGCAGTGTATAGGGCCTGAGCCATAAGAGTTGTCACTTACGTCATGCATCTATTTAATGTTGATCAGGTATAACACAGTCTAAGCTGGATTTTTATGAACTTCATGGAAACCAGATAATGGCTCAGAACCACAAAAATGAAAAAAATCAACTCAGAACGGTCTCTTTTTTTTTGTCTGAACAAATCAGGGACTCTCAGATGGCCCGATATTTTTTTCCTTTGCAATGCCTGGGATGTATTTTTATGGTACCTGGAAGGATGTTTCTGAGTACGTGCAGCTCAAATGAATGTGATGCTGTTTGATCTGGAGCTCTTGATGGAAAAAAGTTGTTTTAAAAGGACAGCTTTCTCAAGAAATGAACATTAGGAAATTGGACACCAGTAGGACATGTTTCAGAAGTACAAATGCTACCCAAATCTCATACTGTCACTGGGAATTGCTGAGGTTTTGTTAGGCACCTGTCGTGCATTATTTCAGAAACCTTATGTTTCCTACAAGATGATTCAAGGACACATGAAAGTTGCACCGTGGCTGTAAAGTTGGCTGTTGAACTTGTTAAGAGTGCTGGAGTCAAATATAACATAAGAAAGATTTGGTTCAGACACAGCTCTCTGGTTGACATGTGGAGGTTGGAATTGACACCACTGTTGTGTGGAGCCTTTGGATTTTGAAGAAGAATCTGATTTCAGTGGGAGAAAGTAGGCATTTTTATCTGAGGACTGATCTGGATCAGTTTAAATTTACTCTATATTCAGACTTCAGAATTAATTGGCTGTGTATTCCTCAGCATAATCATCTCTTGGAAGCTTTCATGTTGAAATAATCAGAGAGGTTAAAGACACCTAGTTTGTTTCTTATTCTTGTTCAGTTGGTTTTGTTCTGTGGGCATCTCTAAGCTGGAACTCAGTAGCAGCTATGCCCTAAGAGTGACTGGCTGATTCATAACATCTTTCTATTGTGTCTAGTTTCCATTGAAATCTCTGCATGTTGTCTGATAAAATCAGATAACCAGATAAAATTAGAAAATCTCTACACTTATGCACTGACTACCAAGCAAGCCCAATTTCATCATGGTGAAGTAGAAGCCAGTAGGTAGAATTGTCTTTCTTGCCTTTCTTCAGTTTTTTAATGTTTGGGTTTAAGATGTAAAAATTATGAATATATAAATCTGTATTATCAGCATTCATGATCAGTATTCATATCACTGTGATTAGCAACAGCCAAAATAAATTTTAATAAAAATATTAAAATATTCTATAGTGTAGAACAAACCATATGGAGTCCCCGTAATTTGAAGGTGAAAGTTTCCATAAAAGCTAGCAAGAAAGCAAAATGCCATATTCCTTCACAGGTGACTTTTGGGGATTTTATTTCTGCAGGCAGATACGGTTTTATTTTACCATGCTCAGCTTTGCAGTAATGATATTGAACAAACACTCCTGATAAAACAACAAATCGAGCAGCCACTCTGGACACTGCCTGTTCTCATAGAGCTCTTAAACCAAGGTGCATAGAGCAGCTCTAGCTGCTTTAAAACAAAGGTATGTTTTCAGACACAATTAAAACAGCCCCGTCCACTAGCTGGGAAGCTCTTACTCAGGCCTGCTTTTCACCTCAGTCATCACCATGCTGTTCTCACCAGATGACTGAGAGTCAAAGACAGCCAATAGTTCAGCCAAAATCAAAGCAATAAAGCTTTCGGTACGGCTTTTCAAATGAAACAAATAATGTGCATCAGAACCCTAGCCCATCCACGGGAATGTGAATTGGTCTGGTCATTGGTCCAAGAAAGAAATTACAGCACATAAGAAATCAAATTCTATTAAGCAAAACAGCCCTGCAATTCAGTGTCAAGTTCAGGAGGTGAGAGGGGAAAGAAGCAGACAAGAATTATTGGAATACCTTTCAATGATCCCTTCTCTCTCTGTTCTTTCCATAGACCATGTGTCAGAGGGAACTGGAGGAAGGAGAAATTGGATCTTCTTTACAGTCCAGTGGTCCATGCTCTTCCGCACTCATCTGCACTCCTGCGAGCCTGTGGTGAATGGGAAAAATATGTTGCAGTATATACCTACAGTAGTAGGTATTTTCAATAGAAATATTGAGGCTGATCTGAATGGAAAATGAACAGGATTACTCCGGTGTGGGAGCAGAAGGAGGAAAGGCAGAAGAAGCACTGTGAGAATGGCAGGGGCTGATGGCACCTGGAGCAGCAGTCAGCCTTACACAGGCTCTCGTGGAGCTTTCCTACCTCATTATTAGCAACATGGCAAATGGCATTGCTACATGCTGCTGGCAATATTAGAGTTATGAATGGTATTTACTAACAATATATACCTTTTTGCCCTAATTAATTCAAACTCTTTGGCCTACCTGAAAAGGAATGGAAAAAAATCCGCGCTTTTTCTCTTTTTCCCCTGAAACAAATACGTATGTAGAGGCTTAGGGTCATCAGTTCCTTGTGTTAACAGGAACCATAGGGCTGTCTTACTTTAGAGCCTGGGAACAGCCTCTCTCCAGGAAGATGGGTCTATCGTGTTTTCTTATGCCCACCCGCACTCCATCCATGTGCTACGGCTGACTTCTGCTCCTGCTTGACTCCACTCAATCTCTCTTCTCAGTTGGTAGGAGTACGTAACTTTTGAATTTCTATTGTCTACCAATTTCAAGCCTGTATTACTGAGATCTGTCTAGTGTGGAGTTCAGAAAATCTCTTATTTTTTTCCTGCAGTTTAGAGGCTATATATGCTGAGACAGAGCTTTCCTGGAAGCTGCTTGGAGGCTAATGGATGAGCCTCCACAAGACCCAAAGCTTCTGCATGCAAAAGCCAACTTTCTGCAGTACAAACAAGCAAACAAACAAAAAATTAGTAACAAAAATAACTCAGCAAACTGCAACACTCCTCTGTATTCTTAATTCTCTCTTAGGAAAAGTTGGAGGAAAAAAGTGATAATTACACAGGAGTGAGCATCCCTTGTACCACTACTGCTTAAACAGACCAAGGATAAAAATGATAAAAGAAAATAAGAGCATGCACTGAGCGTGCTCTGAAAAGCTTTAGACAAGTCTCACAGAGTCCCCCACTTTGTCATTTGGTAATTGATAATACAGTTATCTCTGTATTTACAAAGTTTGACAGTTGTGAAGAATAGATAAATCATGAAGACTAGGGTTAGTCTTCTTGGCATGAGGCTGATGTCTGCCATGGGAAATTAATCCCATCTAAACTACAGTGAGCTGAGCTGCTGAGTTTGTATTTGTGGCACTGAGACCATTTAAACTCACTACTGGTCTATAAACTGTTATTAGTCAGACCTGACAGTAGGTTGTATCTTGGTGAAAAGAAGAGCCTATGGATCATGATCCTTTAAATAAAGACTTATAAAAATGATATTAAATGAGCTATTTTTCCTAAATCCACATTCCAAGGTATTTGGGAGAGATGAATAGAGTAATAGTGGGGGATTCTTTTTGAGAAGGGGGATTAGAAAGTCCCAGGGCACTTTGTCACTGAAATAACCACATATGTCAGCTAAATTGGCAGAGCTATTATATTCTGTTACTAGAAAGAGTTCCTCAGATGCTGAGGTCTTGGATATCTCCCAAAAGATTTGCTCTCTGGACAGTTAAGTGAAATAAAATTTGGGGAAAAAAAAATAGTTCACAGCCAGAGCTAGTATTTTAATTTCTGTGAATATCCCATGGTTTGAAATGTTGGTTGAAAAGAATGGCTTGTAAGGGGTGACTTGACAGGAATCACATTTTAATTTCCTTTGTAAAATTTTGCAGGCCTCTCTCTCTCCAGTGGTCACCTCACTCTTGCTGCCTTTTGGGGAGTCCTCACATCATCCCTATGAAAGGAAGATAGCCCGAGGGGGAGGGGGCTTCTTGTTATTTTGCAAGATGCAGTCAGAGAATCTCATTACATTTTTTAATTTGTTTAACTGGCTTCTAACTTTTCAGACTCCTGTCATAGCATAAAACTGACTGATGAATGACAAAGCAGCATTAGATTTGTCTAAGCTGTAATATGAGCTCCCAAGGCTGGAAACAATAAAATGCAATTTTCTGAGAAATGAGATTTTATGAAAGACATGCTAGGCCTGACTTCACCACACCTTCTAATTTTGTTAGCTGCAGCACAGCAACTGGATTTTGCTACAGTTTTTATCATGAGGAACCCTCTGCTCCCATAGGTAGGAGAGCATTTTCTGGATAGCTCAAGGTCACTTAGGAAGAGAGCTGGAGACTTGCTCTGCACATATATGAGCCAGCGTAATGACACAGCCAGGACTCACGCAGAATGGTTTGTAGGAGACAAGAACCTCAGGTGAATTGGAAGGGAGTCTTACCCATTCCACACTGACCTTCCTGGCCGCCTTATTGGGAGCAAATCCTCCCTTTCCACCTCCCAGGAGTGCATCTTTAACAGACTGTGGGCTGGAAAGAGCAAAGCATGCCTATCATCAGAATCCAGCTTTCAACTATCAGTGTCACATCCTAGTTATGGAAACTGAGTGAGGAGATGCTCCCTGCCCCAGTCTGGGCGGGGGGAAAGAGGCCGAGAACGAAACCATGAGCTTCACCACCGAATAACCTGAAGCGACAGAAGCGACAGAAGCCCAGGAAGGCTAAGAGCTCTGGCCAGGGTTACCAAGGAAATCTGACAGGAAACACAAGCGGGGCTGAAAGCAGATCTCCAATTACTCAGCCAGCTTCAGAGCTGGTGTAGCTGACCAGGGAGAGGAAAGAGCTGTGGAGGGTCCCTGTCCTGGAGCCCAGCAGGATGGGGAGGAGAAGGGGCAGCAGCGCACATGGGGCCTCTGGGAATCGCTGCCCTTGCAGACCCGGCTGGTTTCTCTGCTCTGAGGCCTGTGACGGTGTCCGGGAGAGACTGGAACAAGGTCTCCCCTCATCTTTCAGAATTTTTTCAGAGAGGCTTTCCCAGGCTTGGCACTCTGGGATTTTGAAATAGGATTGTGGACATTTCTTAAGAGGCATCAGCATCCTGGGCTTTTCCACTGTTGACCTTGTGACATATTTTTCAATAAATCAACCTCACAGGAAAAAAAACCCTAATTGGGAATATGACAGGATTTCACATCACAGCATCCGGCAG
>NW_010577484.1:10342-32948 GCF_000705375.1 Tinamus guttatus | reverse complement strand
ACAGTGACAGCATAGGAGAATTTGTTTTGTTTTTGAATAAATGATTGATAGTATAAAGGCAGCTGGAGGAACAGGTCAAACACAGCTAATGAAAAAAGTAGACCCAGTCGTCATCCTGTTATATCACTTGCTAATAGAGTAGTGTTTAGCAATCACTTGTGTGTTGTAAACCCTAAGGTTATCAGCAGCGTGACTGCAGAGAGCTGTTTAGAATTCAGCCGGCATCTGGGATTAAAACCCATCAGTTTAGACAAAAACATGCACTCTGCATAGGTGCATGACATAGCCTATTATTATTATTAATATAGTCATAGTCATAATAAATCACTTTTTGAGTGTGTTTGTTATTCAGGAGGAAACTTAATTATAATTTCCAAACTGGCAGCATTTGATTTAGTTTTTGTTATCTCTGAAATGTTATAATTAGTTCCCAAGCTGCAACTCCTGCAAAATCTCTTACTCGTTGTGGGAAGGAGATATCATGTTACAGCTGCAGCCATTGCTCTCTGTGGCAAGATAGCTTTCCCTTGAGAATATTATTTGTTTTAAGTATAAAAATGCAAAACAAGTAAAATTGTTTTGTATAAAAGAAAGAGGAATGTTTGGAATGCACTTCCTAGGGATTCTGCCGTCTCACGGGTGAAATGCCTTTAGTGAAAGGAGCTCTCTAGTGTTCATTTTTAATACTGCAGCTCAGGAATAAGGTGCTGTGAGAACAAAACCTAGTAAAATAAGTATGCAAAGCAAATACAAGGCCTAGAAATAGTCTTTTAGGTGCTCAATACTAATGTGCAACTTGCCAAGTGCTACTTAAATGTCATTATAATCCAAACGAACTCTGTACTCTGAAGTTAAAAAGTGCAGGGGCAGGCATCTCCCTTTCATTCACACTTAATCTTTCTCAATCTGTTGTTGAAGGAAAATTTTGTAGCATTTACAGAGTAACTCCTGCTTGGTCTGTGGAGTGAGAATGTGTGTGCACGTTTGCCAAAAATCAGGCCATTAAAAAAACAGAGAGACTTAAAAATGTGCTCCAGAACCTGTCATTTGGGGATCTACGCGCACATATATGCAATGGTCTGAGGTAGTATATGTAGTACAAGCAAATGCCTAATGCAGCTGCTATCATTTCATGGATGCACCTGAACAGGTTGAATTTCCTCATGCCAGTAAAACAAGCCCCTGGTCACTAATCCTAAAAAGCAAATCATGAAACAGATGTGGGGATAGTGCCATACAAAGGCAGATAGATCATCTTTCTAAAAGGAAGACCTTAACATTTTAATTAGCAGTTATTATATAGGTTTGAGCGGTGCTGGAATAACAGTGTATTGCCTTTATATTGCTTTTAATGATGGTGCTTTGTTTTTTCAACAGGTTAGCGATGAACTCTCCAAGGTTGATAAAAATGAACTAAAAAGTCTCTCTGGTTATCACTGGAGATCACAGATGGAGAATAATGACTTGACAAATTGTCGAGCTGAGATTATCTGCAAATATTATGAGAGAAACTGGGAACTTACTTTTATAAAATACACCATCATTTTAAATGGTGTTTTGCTATTATGGTGCATCCCTTGTGGATGCTGTAGTTTAATATGGCAAGTATGAAAAATGATGCCATAGATGAAGCCTCGCCACTACAAAGCACCATCTTGTGTTTCCTATGCTCTACTTCCCATAGCAAGACCTGGAGTAAAAACTAAATTAAGATGGAATCATTAACTAAAAGTGTTTCAAAGGCAAAAATCCCACGATCAGCAAAGCTGCTCACCTTCAATCCCTGCAAACAACATAGTGGTGGATTCCCTGAAGGTTATCACGAGCCAGAAGTTAAAACCTTTAGATGTCTTCTCAGCCATTTGTTCTCCTCCCATGATTGACCTTCATTTGCTGAGCTTAGATCACTGAAAAGCAATAGTTATAGTAGCAGAAAAAATAACTATAAGAACACAAGCCACAAAAAACAAAGAATCCTGCCAGATTTGGGTCAGTCATGACAGTACCAGTTTTCCCTCTGCTTGGCACTGCAGCGATCACGCTTGGTAGATGCAAAACCTACCAGGTGCTTTAGTGTGCCTGAGCACCATATGGATGTCTTGAAATACAAGAAGCACATTTCCCTTTATTCTTGCAAACCTCCAGGCACTGTGGCAATTGCTTGACCATTCTTGTGGCTTTTTTTTTTTCCCAGAAACTGTTGAAACCTAAAGCAAAATCTTGTTTCTTGCCTCCTCCAAAAAATCTCTGGGGAAAAAAAAAAGTCCTTCCATGCTTAATCTCATAAATGTACATCTCCTTTTCATCAAGATTCAATTTAGGAAAGACTATAAAGAACAACCGCTCCAAGCTCCTGAAAAAGTGCAGGCTGAAGAACTGCATTACAGAAAAGCCCATGACTAATCTGAGTTTGATTTGCAGTGTTGGGTCTGTGGATGAGAGGGCAGTTCACAGAGTCCCACAACCATTTGTCAGGTGAAACCTGGTAATTTACATTGCATCATCTTCAAAATGCTAAATCTGAAGACCTGTAAACTGCATTCTAACAAGAAAAATGAAGACACAAGTCAGGGCAGCACAGGAAGCACATGGTTTCATGCTTCATTTCTGAAGTTAAACATAGAAGAGGCACACAGAAGCATCTGCTGAGCCGGTCTGGATCAGCTCAAGAGTGCCTGCACCCAAAAACAAGCCAGACACACATGAAATCAGGCAAATCTCAGTGACACCAGGTCATATTTCCATCCCAAACTGATAACAAATACTGGATTAGCAGCAAATATATCTGACAAGAAAAGAAGAAAAGCAGAAGTCTCACCTGCCCTTTGCAACATGAGGTTTCTAAATATCAGACAGCTGGGAAAAGTATGTACTGAACCGTTGGGGCTTTCATTTCTCTTTTTCTGTCTCCATGCTTACAGAAAAGAAAGGTCAGATTAGATGAAGATTTGCAAGCGGGGAACAAGATTGCTGTTCCGCAAATAGTTTCAATCCAGCGAGATAAACCTTTATATAATGAAAAATTTAAGACTCTGGGGTGCCTATAGCATCTACGTGAGATGGCTGGACATCAGTGGAAACTCCAGAGATCAAACCAGACTTTTTGCAGTGCCATTGACCACACAGAAGAAATGCCTTAACTTGGTTCACATGAAGGGCATCCAGAAAAAGAATTATTGGGACTATAGAAATAATGAGAAGTGTCCATCCTGCTCTCAGCTCAGCTGTAGGGCTTATTACGCAGTGGGGCACAGTATTAACTCCATGTTGGCTGTCTGCCTTGTGGAGCCATGCGAGATGTCTCTGCCCCATGATTCCCAAGGCAGGAAACATTTGCAGATTCGTAACCTCTGCCTCTGCACTCACTGTGTGACACGACACTTCAGAAAGGGGATTTACACTCTTTTGCAAAACATCATCCCAATGCACTGCTGCACAAATCACCCCCATACACACACACACACACCCAACATGCAACTCCAGCAAAACCTAAAACAAGTACAGATGTAATGTAATTTCTGCTGGCCAGGAGGCCACTTTACAGTGTAGGAATGATCTGAATAAAAAATGGTAGCATCAGCTAGCACCTTGGGAAAGCAGTGATCAAGTTAAAAAACTCATTTCCCAGTTAAAAATAATAAAAATAAATAAATAAATACATAAGTCCAACTAGCTGGTGGAAATGCATGTTCTCTCCAAAGAATTAGGAAGGGTTTTCCTTGGCAATGAACTAGGCAATATTAGGACACTCTTCAAAGCCTTTGGCCAGAGCCTTTCAAGCGTGCCTATCTTTTCCAGGACTCTCATCTGGAGTTTCTAGGGCTAGCCAAGGTGTCATGCTTGGTCCCATAAGGTCCTCAGGAGGCCTCCCATAGCCTCTAGCACAGCAGTGGCAGCAGTTTTCCTACTGTAGGATGGCAGGGGATGTCAAAAGGCAACAGATCTGGCCCTGCTGCGAGGGCTGGTGTCAACAGTGAGTCATCCGGCTGTCTCTGCTGCTAATTAGCCTTTCTCTCTGGTCCTTATAAATATTGATGAACTTCAAAGCATCAAAAGAACCAAATACCAGGCAGCTGTTTGAGGGGCAATCACTTCAGTTCTGGATTGAAAAAATAAAGAGAGGCAGACGGACAGGGGAGCAGCTGAGATGAGCCAAGGCAGCGTTCTCCCTCACTTGAAAAAAATGTGATTTACTCATACACTTCAATTCACCCCAGGGCTTCCAGTATCCACATCCTATGTCCACAGATCTCTGCTAATTGGATAGGAAATACGTGGGCTGCCTCCTCTATAAAAATCTACTCTGAACTGGGATGCTTCCCAGCTCATTTTAATAAATCGTTACTGTAACTCAATTCTTTTGCTGCATATTTCTGCAATAAAATCTATATCATTGACTTATTAGCCTTCTTTCACTTTGTCTTGCTTTTGAACTTGTCTTTCTTGCCATTCCAGGAGACTTTCATCTGCTTTAAATCGCTAATTTAAATTAGCTTCTTTTTTCTTGTCCTCATCCTCCTCATTCTGTCCAATCCAACCGACCCACTTGCAGTTCCAGAGAGTGTCCTCTCACCCTGACACGAGTGACCATCTCAGCTGCTTCCCATCACAGAGCTGTCCCAGTGCCTCCTCCATCCCTCCTCGAGAGTCATTTCTACCACCTCACCAATACTTGACTTTTTGACATTATTACTTCCAAGTAGCCAGCCGATCAACTCACTTATTGACACAGCAGAACCCCTTTGCTTGAGCACACTGCAAAAGTTAGCACAATACCAGCAGAATAGCAGTGATTGCTCAAGCAAAAGACCCTGCCCCACAGCTTTGCCATAGTCCCTACAAGAAGGTGCAACGTGGAACTGCGCTGCCCTAAGGACCATCAGCCTCTGAAGGTCTCGTAGCGAGGGCACGTGGTCCCCTTTAAACACTTGTGCTGGGTGGTGTGAGAAAGTCAAGATAGGCAGTTTTCCAAAACCCCTCTCAGCTGCAATTTCTCTTTTGTGCAGGAATATATGAGGGGGAAAGCCTTGAACTGATACTCACATTTCTTTGAGGTCTGAAAAAAGGCGAGTGCTGGGAAGGCCCTTAACCAGCTGGGCTGGCAGTGGAGTTACCAGCCAGGTAGGCTGCCAGCTAGAGCCATCTCAAAGCAAATGGGGCTGCCTCAAAAACAGCTCAAAGGCTCAATAACATTATTCACAATGGACAGGCAGTGCTGTTATTATAACTGATATTTTTTATTACTCATTTTGCTACCTTACCCAAAAGATGTTCCTCCACAGTTCTTCATGGGAGCTTGCCAGTGTTCCCCTCAGACTGCATCCTTCAGGGCATGCCAGTTAAACAAGGAGCAGGACTCCGGTGCAAAAGGGGAGACTCAATGTGGACAAGACTCCATCCTGTATTGGCATGAGGCACTGAAATCCCAGTTTTCTGGATTTGGAAGTGATGTTTCTGTAACCTCAGTGTGATGGTTCCTAGTCAGAAATTTCAGCCTTCAGCAAGCTTTATCTACAAATTTAGGGGTCTGAACAGAAATTAGTTTTTTTGTTTGTTTGTTTATTTTTAACTACCAAAGTCAGAGTTATATATAGGAGAAGAAACATTTTCCGGACAGTTTCACTAGCAAAAGCTATGAGGCAGGCGGGCATTGTGAAGTTACACCCCCATGGTGCAAACAATTTGCCCAGTGACCATAAATAAGGTTGTGGATGCAGCTGGGAGAAGAACCTGGGAGTTCCTACCCGCACTTTTAAATGCCACTCGGTCAAAAACTTCTATTGTTTAGCTTCATTTCACTTTAATAGAGATCCTGTCAATCCTACTGTCTGCAGATAATCGGACTGGTCTTAAGAGTGATGTTTTGGAAAAATGGCATCAAGCTAAACGACAAAGGAGAGGTAAATGAACTGACAAGCTGGACAGGATCTGGGTCAGATAACAGAGGCTAGACATTGAAAGTTTTCCTTGCTCTTTCAAAGACATAAAGCAGAATCTTATTTTGTCCTTCTTCAGTAACCTCCTTTAAAACTTTTTTTTTTTTAATTTATTACAGTTTTTAAAGTGAGAATCCTTTGTCTCTCACCTTGTCAAAGGTATAAGGAAAAACAGTAGGATCAGTTTTATGCTGACACTTAGCTGGTTTCAGATTCAAAACAGATTGAGATAAAGCTCTCTTGCAGATCTTCAAGCTCAACTTTAAACATGCACATAGGAAAATTAACATTAAAGAGAATCCTTAAACTGCAATTACTTGGGAGATGCAAAGCATGAAAAATTCAAATGGCTCTCAGTCCCTGACTCAGTTAAAATATACAGATCAGTATTACTATCTGGTTGCAATACTTTCAGAGACATGGAAATACGGAGGCTCCACCCTGCTCCCAGTTAACTGAAAATTTGTACCAAAATGCAGCCAAAAAAAAACAGATAGGTGTCCAGAACATTTCTCCCTAGAATTTCCATTTCCATTAGATTGTGATCTTCCTCAGGCCTTATGAGGGAGCAAGAAAATACTTCAGTTTGCAGATGAGCTTGAAAGACATGTGTCAAGGCACTGTACGATCATTGGTAATGTACCATTTATACTGGAATTGAAACTGCAACTGCTGTTCCACATTACTATAAAGTCAAAATGTATTATATCAGATAAAAGAGAAATAAAATCTTGGTATTTTTTATTACAACATAAAGGTGGTTTTGTCAAAAGAGGCACTGGTGAAAGTATCATTTAAATTCTAAGAACAGAGAATGGGAATATCTTTTTTTCCCATTAATTACAAAAGGCGCATTCTGAATTCACAGAGCACTTGAGTGAGCTAGCACTACATCACACAGCATTTCAGCGCTGCCTTGGTCTGAGATCAGAACGTCCTTGCTCTGCAAAAGCGCAGCAGAATACGCAGTTAGTGGGAAAGGCCTCCTGAAAATTTGCCCACAGAAGGCCCTAGGTTGACTTGGCTTTCTCCAAGCAAATTCCCAGGCTTTATAACAGAAGCAAAAGAGACAAAGCTGTCTTCTCCTCTCTCCTTCCGAGCAGACTAGCTATTTTTAAGGAAAATTGCAAGAATGAGAAAGGCTTATGGCCACTATAACACCCCACGTGGAAGCACAGGCCAGAGCAGATCCCAGGGACTTTAGCCTCAAATCTCTGTCAGTAAGAGCTAAAGGAATGACCTTATTAGTTGACAGCAACAGCGAAATCTTGTTTTCCCTGTGAATCATCAGCTAGGGGAGCTGGGCCGAACATACTTGGCAAAACAACCTGCTCTCAGTGCACTAACACACTGCAGCTGCATTGCCCTTCCTTGCATTACTAGCTTCAGGTTTCTTTTTTCTTCCATGTTCATTCAAAGCTGCTGGGCAGGGTCTGAAGGAAGCCTAACACAGTAGTCATGAGAGTGACCTTTTCTGTATTACAGCCAGGATGGACGGTGACCAAAATGAGTAGCCGTGAGGGGGACTAGCGCCAGCACCTCCTGGGCATGCTCATTTCAAAGAGCCCGTGCTCTCCTCCCTTCTCTCAGGAAAACAGACTCTGGCAACTTGCTTTTTAATTGCCTTGGTAAGTGGCAGATCATCAGATACAGACGAGAACTGCGGAACAGCCACCTGCCTGGTGCCTGTGGCAGAAAGCAATCACCACCTTCTCCTCCTACAGTAGCTTGAAGGTGTCCCCACCACCTGCCCAGCAGCCATCCTCATCTGCCCCTCACTAACAGGCCTTGTCCCTTCAGCTGGGCCAGGGCCGTTAATGTGACATTTGGCACCAGTGAGGGGGTGGAAATGCTTTGCAGGGGCGCAGGAGCGCGCGGCTGGGCCCGCGAGGGCTCCCTGGGAACCTCCAAGCAGCTCTGCAGGCCGCTTCCAGTGGCCACGTGCTCTTTTTTCAGCTCTTCATGATCCCCTCCACGGGAATCACGGTCATAGCTACTCTTTGTGGGACAAAGTGAAGGAGTGGGAACAGGAGGGATATATTTTTTTTCTCCCAAACCAGTCTTGGGAATCAAATGGCAATTACGATTACAAGGCAAAATAAACATACCTCATAAGAGGTGTGTACTTCAGAAGCAGCCTTACAGTGCTCAGAGGCAAAGGGTCACATCAGGACTACACACACAATGCAGAGCTCAGCACACACAGGCATGTTCACAGGATCGGGTCTACAGAAGATGCGGGCCATAAATATTTCCTTTCTAAGATACTACAAACAACTGTATAACTTGAATATCTAACAGTCTGATAGAAAAATCTGATGACCAAATTCAAGGCCACTCAGTGGGACAGAAGCACAGAATAACATAGAGGACATTAAGTCCAACCTCCTGCTCAAAGCAGGGTTATCTGTCATCCCAGTTCTCCACCTCCTGGTCCCTCTGCACAGCAGCCTTGTCCTGCTGCACATCCACTATTTGTGGTATATGAAAAAAATAAATGGGGAGCAACTTCATGAAGGGTGCAATAGTCAACTTAATGGCAGTGTACAAACTAAAAGCAGATCAGAGCTCACAACTAGCTTTAGTCTTCCTCCCCGTGAAAAACACCTGTGTGCTGCTGCCCTTCACAGGGTAGCTGATGCCCTTAGTTTTGAAGATGAAGCCCAAGGACAGTGGGGCTTACAGAGAAAGCTTACAAAATTCCTCTGAGGGATTTAGCAAGGACTAGTAGAATTAAGGTGCTTTTTTATCTCCTTCTCCAGTATCAGAAATCAAAATTATTAGCATCAGCCCAATGCATGAAGCACATCATCTAATCTGGGGGAAAAAAAAAAAAGATGCACTTTCCTATGACCTTAGCTCAGTCATATAGGTCAGGCAGCAAAAATGAGCTGCTTAAAATAACATCTAAGCTGAGCTTCACTGCTCCCCTACATAGGCATTTGTCTACAGAGAAAAACTGTATTTCCTCTTCAGAGGTGCTTACTGATTCAAATAAAAGGACAATAGCTAAATAGCAACAAACAAGAATTAAAGGAAAGATAATGCTGTTTCTTAGTCATGTCGAATTTAAATGTCTATTGCTCAGACCAAAGGGGAAAATGGCTCCTCTCCATCAACTGTGCTGACATGAAAATTTGTATGTTTTTCATCTTGTTTTTACTTTTACCCACACAGCAGTAACTTTTAGTTGGCCCATTTAGATTGCCTATCACGGCACATCGACACACCATGCAGTAAATCTCAGCAAATCAATTATAAAACCATTAGAAAACATTATACATTAGAAAATGTGTGCTTTTCCAAAGAAAATTAAGAGAAATTTACCAGCTGTGAAGGAAATACAGTACAGTTTCCCATATTCAGACTAGAATGGCTAGAAAAGCAAATGGAGGTTCCTGTTTTCACTGGAACTAATGGTCTTCTCCTCTTCCACAATGGCCTTCTGTGAACCAGGAGACCAGTGCATTTCCTTTGATTTCAGTGGGGTTTTTTTTGGATTGAGATCCATCAAATAGACGTGCCTGAATTGTCCATGACAAGGAATGTTATTACGACTACACCAGGGAGTTAAACTAATCATGTTTCCTGCTTACCTCCCCAAAGAGGTGCTATGGTTGAGTTTGAGGAGCATAACAAACAAGAAAATAAGAACTCAGAGAAAGGGAGCTCAAAGACACCTTCACCTCTAGGCCTCAACCCACACAAATCTAATAGGGTTGGAAAACGCAGTGGACTTACAATCCAGAGCATCAACTGCTTCCTGAACATCTCACTCTAGGGTGTGGGGGATGGATGAATTTTATGACTTCCTTGTGAAGACTTCTGGTCTGTGGAAACAGGTTGTTCAACTCATTGACAGTGTGTGGAAAGGAACGGATAGGAAAGGGAGAAAGTCAAGGACAATAACTGCATTGAGAGAGAGGGAGGGAGAGAAAATAGGCAGGACATGGAAGAAAAGCACTTGGAACTTCAAAGAACAGCTGCGTCATAAAGCAAAGGGGACGGGGAAACATTGTACAAAGAAACAGCACATGGAAAGAGATGTTTCTTAGCCTAGTAAACACATGCCCAGCCTGAAATTGGAGATACATGGCATTGCACCTCACTGCCCTTAACTTTCTCTCTCTTTTCTACTAGAAGATGCAGATCTCGGTGAGGGAACCATCCAGAAAGGACTGCAGGGATCAGCAATTGCTCCTGCTCAGAGCTTGCAGGCTCTAGAAATGGAGCAGGGTGGCTGAGGAATCGCTGCCCTTCACTGCTGCAGTCCATGGCAGAGGCCACCAGCCAGCACTTTGAGGGGCAACTGCTCCGCATCCCTCTCCTGCTCTTTCCCATGGCCATTGAGCTGAACAGGACAGGGAAACCCAGCACTCTCAGAAGCAAGATCACAGCTCTTCAAAATGGAGTAGACACATCCCTCTATATGCCAGCAACACTGTATAGCATGGGTTAGGACTAATTTTATCACTACAAAGGCAATTTCATCTCCCTTGGAATGCCAGAGTATGTACAAATAGTTTCCACCAATAAATAAATTGAAATAAAATAAAAACATAAAAAAACTATAATAAAAATCTAAGCTGCATGCAAACAAAAATGTTGTCTTTGGAGAATTCCACTAACAAGTTCTTACCAGCACTGAGCAAAGGAAATGATGCCACAGTCATAATCTTCAGTGACCAAGTGCACGGAAGAGTCAGATGCGATTTGTGAACCCCCTTTCTCTGCACTTGAGCTGGACCTATAGCCTTTAGTGGCCTTGCTATGCTCTGTAAAGGTAAAGAAAGAGTTCTTGTGATCTCTGTTTTGTGAGACAGGACAATACCGCAGTCACAAAGCCCCATGAAGTCCCCTGGAAGCCTTGCACTGTCTTTTGAGGCAGGTCTTAATATCCAGTTGCCACATTCCTATGGTAGAAAACAGTGCTTCTTTTGGAGTCAGGATTGGGTAGTCTTCCTCTGCTCTTTATTCTTCAATGTTTCCTCCTAATAATCCTTTTGTACATGGCCATTTCATCTTTTCTCAGGTTCTTGCTTCCTTGAGTCTACTTGCAACTAATCTACCTTGCTTCCAAAAGAGTGTCTCATTCTCTCCAGAGGGCAACCTGTTTGCTTTGTCATTTCCACGCAGTGAGCCATTAAATCCAGAAAAAAAAAAAAAAAAGTCTATATAGTAGAAAGTCCCTGAAGCGATGGCTGCTAGATGGCTGCCTTAAGGATACCTTTTCTTCCAGTTTAGCTGATAGGACTGTTTAATCCCTTAGCTGCAATGTACACCATACAAGCACTGTTGGCTTGTTATCCCTAGGATAGAAGAATAATCAGCCTAACTACAGAGAAATGACATATATTGGCCTGTCAGATATTTCTCTTCCTCCATAACTCATTTTCTTACAAAAAAAAAAAAGGGTCAAAATGGGAACCAAAGCCTGTGATTATATCCCAGGGCCAATGAACTTGAGCTCACTTAACCTCTAAATCTGCCAGGGTGCATGGTGTTCCCTCCACTAGTTGAAGGCCACTCGCTTTGCTTGGTCTTGGCCTGACAGCCACCCAGAAGGATCTAAGCAAGAGGCTGAGGCTCGGTTAAGTAGATGTTTTGCTTCACTCTGAAATAAATACAGCAAGATGAGTTGGCGACGAAGAAAGAGTCGATTTGTCTCAGGCCCCTGTAAAATTCCAGGCTGTGTTCTCAGTAATATGATCAGATCTGCGGCTAGATGATCAGCTTTGGCAGTTTTAATAGAGTCTGTCTGCCAGTACGATAATTGCAAGCACAAGCAACATCTGAATATAATAATAATGATGATGATAAAAAGTAATGTTACCATGGCCCACACCCACTGGGATGTCTCATTTTTGCTTTGGCTTCGGGATAAAGGATGATGAGGATGTTTGGATCAACAGCTTCATTTCAGCCTGTGTTTCTGATAAGTCTGTCACCACATTTGTTTCTGGAAAACATTAAGCGCAACATAGAGCTCATTCCTATATGATGTACAAGCAGCTTGTTTTTCTCATTTCACCACAAGTCTTATTTATATATACACTGCAAATAGATTGATACCACACACAGAGTATATCCATAGGGTCTGACTTTCCACAGTGTTATATCAGCTTTACAACCTTGTAATTCCACACTTTAATGAGTTTTACCAGAATAAAGCTGGTTCCTAAAGATAGAGGATATATTAAGAACTTCCACATATTACTTGTATACCCACTCAGAAACAGCATAGGCAGACACCTGGCACAGATGACAACAGTTAAATTTGCTTAATACCTTATTTTATAAGACTCTGGTTTCAGCCACTCGTAACTCTGCCAAACTCTCAGTGTTTAGGCAGAAATTTTCCATCTAACATGCTTGCCTCAGGCTAAGCATTTCCAGACAGTTGCAGGAAAAGTAGTGGGATGAAGCAAAGGAAAACCACACTGTTTTCCCAGTGTCGATAAATCTCTTCAATTTCTGAAGCAATGATGGAGAACTCTGACAGGAAGTCATATGTTGTAACCCAGAAATGGGCTTGCTGCTACCCTGGAAATCTGTCCACAATTGGCCATGAAGAAGTACCTGAAAACTGCAGTTCTCATGTAACTGCTTTGCATTAGCACCTGAGTTACCCGAATGTGCTTGCACTGGCGCATCCCACCTGTAAAGGCAGATCTCTGTGCTCAGAAACACATGTAGCAAGCCCAATGTGGGCATTTCTAGGTCATTTACGTGTGTGTTTGCAGCACCTGCTGCTCTGCAGGCTTCAACTAATGGGAGGCCAACTGCATTCGGATGCTATAGGCAAGCAGCAAACTTTAGCGAAGGCCAAAAAGGGGAATGAAAAAACTGCACTGAATTAGTTTGCTTTGTAAACTAGTGACAGTGCCCTGGCCAGCACTGCAAAGAACCCACTGAGATGGTAACATCTATTGTCTTAGCCTAGGCAAGACCGGTCTGATTTCAGTTACTTCATCCATAAAAGCAGAAAACATTGCAGAACAATGTCCTTGTTAGTGCATAAGCAGTCATTAGTCAGCATAGAATCAGAAAAAAAAAACAAAGTTAGACCAGACCTCTGCCACGGCGACCTCAAAGCGCACTAGCAAGCAGAAAGCCCTTTTCCCAGTTGGTCATCCCTGGAGGGATGTAGGCAGTCTGTGAATGTACTTTTCCACAAGAACCAGTACCAAACCCCTGACTCTTCCTCATCTGAGGAATTCCCTGGCAAAGAGCATGGAGCACCTCCTTCTCATGGTCAGACATACCAAACGGAGGTTTAAAAACCCTTTAAACTAGCGTTTTACAGTGTATCCGCAGCACATCCATCCCGTGCCCCCAGAACATGCACATATATGTGTGTATATGTATAAATATGTATCTTTTTCACTGTTTGACACAACTCTACAGACTACCTGCTGGGCCTTTACTGAGGTCACTGACAGTTTTGGACTGCAGACCACCCTGGCAGAGAGAACAACCTTTTAGTATTTTTGCTATTCACTCTCTTAACTCAAGTGGAGGTCTCTGCTAAACCTCAGTCTAAACACCTCAGGCATTCTGTTGACCTCTGTGAAAGCACGTATGGTTCCATATGGTGGGAAAAGTGGTTGCTCCATTTTTTTTTCCATTTTGCTTCTAAGACCAAGTGTAGAGAATGATTCACAAAACTGCACTAAGAGAATATTAAGGTTGCAGAATCAAGCACCTGTGAGTCAGGAACTGCCAGAATTAAGGTTTTAGTCACATAAAAGAAAGATCTAAATAATTATTTATGTTTGAGAGCCAAAACATGCTCTCTGAAAGACAAGCTAGATAAACACAAATAAAAGAATGAGGTCACTTTGTTTGAGAACAGCTTCTTAAAACACAAATTTCTGTCCAGACCATTTCCTTCTTCTCTCCTTTCCTCCCTAAACTCCTGCCAAGCTGCAGGTTTAGCATGAAGATTTCAAAAAAGGTTAACAGTTGAAAGGTAAGAAAAATTTGGGCTTCAGAGGCGATTTTTTCAGGCTGTTTCAAAGAGCTATAGTGTAAACTGAGTACCTTAAATTCACCACATTAAAATGCAGCAGCACTATAAAATTCTTCCTGTAATTTTTCTTCCTCTATAAAAATGACATCCACCCTGTGGTAGGTCCACTAAAATTAAGGGATAAACTCATCAGATTGAAATCTTCATTCCACAAAAGGTGGAGGGGAAGGAAAAAAAAAAAGAAAAAAAAAAAAAAGAAAAGATTTCAGGATTAGTCTGTTCAGGATTGTGCAAACCCAAATTTCCCTGTACTTCTCTATCATCGCAGACATCCCAAATTAAGTCCTTCATTTGTTAACTCTCAGTAAAGGAAAAGCATTTTCCATAAACCTAAGGAAGGGGGCTTGCTCCCAGGGGAAGGGAAACCTCACCAGGCCGAGCTGCATTCAGCTCAGAGGAGGCTGGAGAGCAATCGCTGAGCCACGTGGCTTGCCCTGGCTCAGAAGGTCACCAGCCACACGGGGCATTGCCCAAGTGTCGCCACAGTGTCCACCTGCCACCTGCAGCACAGTCCACATGGGCAATTAGTAAAGGAAATCCCAGGTAAAAGGGAAACACGTGCTGTCATTCCCACCTGTCAAGTTCTGCCTTTCCCTGGTGAAAACTATGCTTTTTTTTGTAAAGAGCACTTAACCTCTAGAACTGCAGACACGCGTGGAATCAAGGTTGCAGCTCTGGAGAAGGGCCAGCAAAGTTCAAAGCTCCTTGTTGGGAAATCAAAGCAGCTCTGACAAGTGTTGACCTAAAACTTATGAGGTCCTGATTCTAGAAGTGTATGTTTGGGATATAAAAAAGTAATGATTACACCACCCACAATGTTTATTCCTTTCTTACATACAGAGCTTCGGGCTAGTATGTTGAAACCCAAAACAATCTGAGCAGCTTCTTTCGATAGGATTTACAGCATTCCTAAAATGACATTTAGTGTCCCAGTTTGCAGTCAAGCATACCATTCACCAAGTCACCTGCCTCTATACATGTCACTACGGGTTGGGTTCAAACCTGGCTTATCTATAACTCAAAGGTATTCCTGTCCTCGTGGTTGCTGCCTGTTTACAGGAAGGTTTTGTGGCACACAGCACTCAGAAAGTCAAATTGGAAAAAATAGAAACGAAAGTTAAAAGTGTGATTTATCTTGCTCGGAAGCACTAGCAAGGAGCACGTAGAATCTGTATTCCCGCAGAGATGCGGGGCCGCCCGCAGAGTAAATCAGCGCTGGCCATGCAATCAGCTGCCCTTGCGAGAAGTGCCACGAGTCACTCACCCGAGTGAAGAGCAGCACATTGCCAGGTGGGACAGCAGAAGGCCTTCGGTTTTCACATCTGGAGCCAAAAAAAAAAGAACAAATCACCAGAGCTACTTGCAAGGCCTCTGGCTGGGTACAGGGGCTCTTCTCTGGTGCAGGTGCTGCAGAGAGACAGCCAAACCAGCCATGGCCACTGGAGGAGAACCACGTGTGGGAGGCAGGATGACAGAGCCAGCTCAGGACTGCCGTGTGCTATTGTGTTCAGACTGCACATGGGCCTTAGGACAGTCCAGAAGGTGCATCTCCAATCGCCTCTACACTAGCTGGGTGGGATGAAAGCAGCACTTGAAGGCAGTGCTCTGCCCAGGAGCACCTGCAGCTGCATTGGCTCCAGCACTGGTTGTATAAACCACCCTTAACTCGGGCTAGATGCTTAGGTAGCTATATGAGAAATACAAAATAATCTAGGTCGAATGCACTTCTGCCATGTCTAGTTCAGCCTTCTGGTCAACACGGGGCCAACCAGATGAGGTTGCTCAGAGTCCTGTCTCTGTTCATTAGGATAAAACACCCACTGCCACGGCTTCTCTATTGCCTCTCTAATCACCGAGAAGCATCCCCGGGGTGCCTGCTCCACCTACAGAACATTTCTCCCATTGTCTTCGGGTCAGAATCTTGTTGCGAAGCAGAAACCATAAGTTTCCCAGTACTCTGCATAACCTCATATCGCCCTGGTAATCTATTTGTTAGTGTGAAACTTGGCAACAACCTGCTTTAAATGGAAGAGAAGCAGGTATGATGTTTCTGTGGGGTCTCGTCGCACCCAGGAACCTGGGAGCTGAGGCATGCTGAGAAATGTGGAGCATCCCCAAATACTTCATGTGAGCAAGTAGTTCAACAAACCTTATATATATATATGTACATATATATATATACACACACACACATACACACCCCTAGGATATAACAGACATTGCCATGCTTTAATGAAGTTCTCTTCCACTTGGCAGAGTGCACCAGCACTGAGCTGAAAGAAACACTTCCAACCTAGATTTAAATGTTTTGCTATCTAAACGTATCTGATATCTTTCTACAGCCATCATCAAGTATCACCATCATCCTCCAAGACTGCAAAAGAAAAGGAAGCTAAGTCTAAACCTGTTAAGCCCATCAGTAAATCAGTTCCAACCTGATCTAAAAATTAGTTTTCTGAGAAAGACAAATTAGCAAATCAGTGACACATGGACCCAAAATTATTTTGATAACTTAGCTGAGCTCGACCTGATCTTCTTCAAGATTCTCAGTACTAGGAAAATAAAAAGCTCTATGTACATCATTCCTGAAGCTCAGGGGATGAGAGATCATACATACCTAAAATACCAAGGCATGAGTTTGGCACATAACTGGAAATATTTTTGGTTGCTCTGTGCCCCAGAGAGGTTTACAAATGGTTGCAGCCAGCTCTTGGAGGCATTTCTCTACAAATTGGCTCTTCCTACATGGAGAGTACAGCCCTGCAGGCAAAGCCTGCATCATGGCATATCAATTGCAAAAATGAATTCTGTTTGGCACCAAAAAGATGAGAAGTTTCCTTTGAACACATGGGAGGAAGGAAGCACAGATCTGCAGAATCACCTGAATTCCAGCACACAGTGTGGAAATGTCCCATGCTAGTGACAATCCTTATGCAAAGACAAGCTTATCGTAGGTGAGACTTCCCATTCTTTCTGCAAGTGAATGGAATGACATGGCTGGCGAGGATGCTGTTGTACATCAGGATCCGCAAAGCAGCTTGCTTCCTACAAGTAAGTTTTTGCCACTCTGAATAAAAACAATCCATCATTCCCCCAAACAAATAAAAACAGAGCCAAATGCCAAATACAGGTAGAAGCAGGAGGAAGAACTGTCACAAGCTGCTAGCTAAGGCCTTTCACAAAGCTGCCAAAAGGGATGTTGCATGGAGGTTACCACATCAAAATCACGTATGTAGCGATCTAGAGCTTTCAGCCCTCAAAAGCTGTTTTCTTGGAGGCTCATTGGCTTGGAGAATCAAGTTGATGGCAGTTGTCAAAGCATTTCTTTTTTCTTCAATCTGACTGGCATGCATGCTCTGGCAGCAGCAACGTGGAAACACTTCAACAAAGTAGAAAATAAACCTCTTTATTCTAAAAGTGTTAAGATCTGAAATATTAGTGACCCATACAATGGTACAGCCGAGCTCAGCTATATTACCTCAGTCAGAACTGTAAGTATTCAGGTTTTGCAGCTGTAGTAGTTATTGCTCTAGGATGGTGTGAGTGGAGTTACTGACTGGTTTGGTGCAGCATGGCCATTTTCTGAAGCATCATCTTCCCCAAAACTTCCCACTGTGTTCAGCCTTGTGGGTAGCTATTTGAGTAATAGCAGTACTCTGCAAGAAGACAGGGAAGATAGCCTTGGCCCGGGAGATATTCGGCGCTGTCTGTCATGGTGAAAATCCCTGGGTTCCAGTGGGCATTAAGCCATGCTGTTTGAGAAATGACAGAGAGAGATTACAGGCTCAGAGAGAGATTATAGAGCAGTCAACCCCTTAAAGCCAAGCAGGAAGCCTATGGAGAGCCCTTGATCCATGCCCCGCTGAAGGAGCCTGCCTGAAGAGCAGCACAAGGGGAAGCCTTATTCTACATGGGCTCTGGCTGCACTAGCAGCTCTGCGTCTTCTGCATAAACTTGCATGGAACTGTGTGCCTCCCTCGGCTCCACTGCTGCATTTTTACCTAGCTCATCGCACATCCTGGTCTCTCCTGCCTGGCTTTCCAGTATATCCATAAAGAAATAACACTTCTGTATCTCTCACTGATGGATCGTTGACTGGAAAGAAGCAAAAGCGTTATGGCAAAGCTTGAAAGTAGAAGGCACAGCTTTGCTGGATACACATCTTTGTACTAAGGTTAAGCAAATACTTTCAGGGTCAGTAGTGTGCCTCCACTTTCCTTGCAGTTAACATAGCCAAAGAAAGTGACTGTTGGTGCTTTCCTCAACCTTCCAGAAACCATATTCCCCTAATGTAGCCCCTTTTCCTTTGCTAATAGGCTTTACCATTTTGGAAAAGTTTGAAAAGATTCACTTCTTGGAAGCCTCCAGAGATCTCTCCATTTATCTGCTTCCTCCAAGCTCAGATCTTTTCCCTGTCAGAGGTGCTCCCTCTTCTCTTGCATTCAGAGGGAATAACGAGCCACCTGCATCCCTCTGCAAGCAGAAAGGCCCATACACCTGCTGACATGGGAAACGTGGGAAAAACCTGAGCCAACACTGCTCATTTTTGTGCTAGTTATCCTTTTGTACCACCCCACAGGGAGCAGCTCCACTGAAGTCAATAGAACGGCCTGCTGTCACCGTGGTCAGATCTGCAGAGAAGCCAGCCCTGTGCATCTGCTCCGAGGAAGGGCACACGGCCACGAGCACACAGACCCAGGAATGATCACTACACACTGCTAGGTGCTCACATCCGCTCCAGCCTACAGTCTGATTTTCACCTTTTCAACTGTAGCATTTCTAATAGAGCATTTCTGGCTGCAACCCAGAACTCTCTACTTCAGCTTTTGGACTGCAACGAGGACATGACATACCCTCAGTAATGTTGCTAATGGTGGTTCCAGCAAGCCCTAATCTCCAGGGCTTGAAACTGTGCAGCAGTAGGATGCATGCCTAATGTTCACTGTTTTCCTGCTCATTTCCTTTCAAATGCAAAGGTTAATTCTCCTCTATCAGAAGCAGAGCCGCTTCACTCAAGATTATTGCAGTTATCACGCTTTGAACAAGACAAACACCTGCCCTCCTCATCATCCCTGCCCACAGAGCCCAGCCAGGATGCTCTGCAACTGCTCATTCCCTGCAGCCACCCATCCTACAGAAAGGGCAGCTGAACTGAAAGACTGGCTAGATAAAGTCCCAAGCAGCTGAAGGACAGGCAGGAGCTCAACAGGAAGCTTTGGCTCTGGACAACACACGTGAGGGGCTTCACCCCATTCAGTTGTTCCTAACCACTTCGTTACACACGTTTGGGTGCTTTGGTGCAGCTGGCAGACTTCCAAGCTGCTCCTGCCGACTGCCTTATCTCAAGGCCCTAGGGCCTTCACAGATTACTTTTCATAGCCCTCACTGATGCACTGGTGACCTGGATGCAGCCTGACAAGCTTCATGAATGTTGTAGAATCATTTACTTGGGTTGGAGCCTCCACAATAAAAGACAAAAAATAAAAGCATGAAAAATGTCACAATGGAGAGTGCAATTTGGGCAACTTACCAGAATGTAGAACAGAAAAAAAAAAGCTACAGCTCAGAGCTGAGCAAGGCAAGTCTGCCATTTATCTCATCCACACAAAGCAAGTGCATTGAATTACTCCCATGTTTCAAGATCTCTCTTATGCATGAGCGTCAGCAGAAGCGACTGTACATTAGCACCCAGCCAAAGCAAACAGAAAGGGGAGACTCGTCTTCTCTCCTTACTGTCGGTTATGACCCCCCTGCTTCCCTCTCCAGACATCCCACCAGGCTCTATCCACAGCAGCACATTTACTTACCTACCTGACAGGGAGAGCTCCCTTCCCGAAGCTTTCTCCATAGCAGAGAGAAGGAAACAGCCTCTGCCATAGAAGGACAACAGCCTGGGAGGAAGAGCCTCTGACCCAAGCCAGGTGCCCAAAATCAGGTGCTATTTTTTTCCCTCAAATCCCCCATTAGGGCTACACCAGCAAGTGACCACCCTCATCATTAAAGGTCATATACATAATCGGTCTTTTTTTCCACCAGTCTTTAATCAAAAAGGGGATACTATAAAAGTGGAAAGAAAGAGTATTGTAGAAAATTGTATTGTAAAACAGAAACCATTTAGATAAGGATGAAATATTTTCCAGTGCTTTAACATGGCTTTGGAAATTCATCGGATTACAAATTGTTAGTGCCCCTTTAGGCAATCTCCTACAGCAGAATAAATCTTGGACTCAAGCCTCTCATACAAGAGGTGACCTTGGATGAAAGCCACAAAGATGGCAACAAAATAAACTAGCATATGTCCTCTGACATTATGTATAAGTAGCTGGTGCTTTTTTTATGCAGCAGAACTGGGATTAAAAAGCAACTACAATTCCCTCCTGAAATGTTAAAGAAAATTAACCTTTTTTTTTTTTTTTCTCCTACAAGTGGAATAGAGCAAAAATAACATGCTTGAAACTCAGCATTTAGAGTATATGAAATACTGTTTTTTTTTCTGTCATAGTTAACCAAGTAAACATTATGCTTTCTACATCTTCCCCAACCTGCTATACAGTTACAAAATCTTATTCAATCACTGAAACAAATTCATGAATTGTCCTAAACAACTCACACACAAAAGTTGAAGATCTGTTTCAAAATATTTTATATAATAGTCCATCTACAAGAGGGTACAGAATAGTAAGAAAATTCCATAATTGATATTCTATGTTCTGTGGTGCTACCTATAAAATCTGGCTTCGTTGTGCATTTCTTGCTAGTTCAGTATTTCAGAACCACCAACAGTGGCAACCCCCAATAGGAATGTGTATGAGAGGAAAAAGAGGAATCCAGAATCATAATCAAGAGAGAATATTTCTGCCTTTACAAAGAGCAAAAGCTGAAGAGCTAAGGAGATTCCCCCCCACCCTGAAAGACGTTGCATCCTAGAGCTAATAGATAGGAAAGGGAAAGGGTAACAGAATCTCACCAGAGCAGATGGGAGATAAATACAAGCAATCTCCTCCACCCTTCTGTAATCAGCAGCAAGGCGTGATTTGTAACCACTAACAGCTGCTACTTCAGTCACCCACTGGCTGTCGGTTTTCAGTGTATTAGAAGTATCAATCGTTCAGGGATAGAAAACCCCATTCCCAGCAACGATGAGGAAACAACCACAAGAAGCAAGGTAGCTTGAGAATATGCAGAATTCTCATTTATTGAAAGAACAGCCTTTGGCAACTCAGGAAGCTCCACTAGTTCCTCCAGCCTGGTGGATCAAACAGTCCTGGGTTCTGAAATCAGCTGGACTTAAGAGACAGGAAGAGCAGAGTGGGGAAATATTAGCAACCACTTTACCTTGTTCTACATGGAAATTTACTTTTGTAAAATCAGTTATCCTTTTGATTAAGAAAACTATTGGATAAGTGTTATGTAACTGAACATCAGAAATAATACTCTTTCTTGGAGCGATTCCCATGTTTGCATGCAGTGAAATTAATGCTTGGAGAAGTTCTTGTCCCTGGACTCTCATTTGACCAGGAGATATTTTTGCCCGCAATAACGCACCCAGATCTGTCAGGATTTCTCCAACACAATAATATCAGTTGAGCTAGTCTAGCTGCAAACCCTGAGTTTCTATTCAGCAGAAGTCAACAGTCACGATCCTTGTTGTGCTGAGGAACCAGACGTCATTTAATCTTGCTTAGTGCCGATGGATTCCCAAGTGGTCCTCAAACAGGAGCGAACGGCGGTGGCTGGTCCTGCTCAGGACACACTCGGGTCCATCGTGGTGTCCCGTGATGGCTCCTGTTGCAGTTTGGCTCTGCCCCTGCAGCCTGCAGAGAGGCGCTCCGAGCACGAGCTCCTCGTGACACGGGGTTTGCTTTCCCCGCGCACGCGTAGCCCTTCCAGCGCGCAGCCACAGCTGCCGCTAAAGCAAAACCAGCCATGCCACAGGCGTGGGCAAAGCCCCACGTATCGCTGCAGCCCTTCAAATCCATCGTGGGACTCGCACAACAACCGGCCGGTGCAGAAGGAGGCGCGAGGCAAGGCATGCCGTGCTACAAAGGGCTGCTGGATTTAATAAAACATGGAGACTTTGAAGCCACTGTCATTTATTGCAGTTGCAGCCTCTGCTGTACAAGGTACTGGGAGATAGAAGGCCAACATCTTTAACAATAAACGGGAAAAAATCATTATTCATAAATGGATACGACCTTCCCAGGCTACATATAAATTTTTATCCTGAATTCCACTTATATGATAATGGAGAGTTTTCTGATGCGCACACAAATCCATGGAGCTTTCGCTCCACCAAATGAAGCAAAAAAATGCTAGGAACTCAAACCGGAGTGACTGAAGTCCCAGAGATTTCATCAAATACATCACTTAAATTAACTATTCTACAGAGCTGATGCCAAGAGAAAGCAAAAACTGATTGTCATGCCTCTTGCTGTAGATTATCTCCCCTCACCTCCTCTTCCCCACCAAATACAAAATTCCCTTTTAAAGGGTTTTGGAGTTCCAATTCAGTTTAAGAACTCAACTCTGGCTAGAAGGTGATCAACATCTTGTCAGAGGGCAGAAGGAGGCTTGAGAACAAGATAGCTGCTGCTGCCAAACACACCCTCTCTACGGAGCCTGTTAGGACTGGCAGCCA
>NW_010577484.1:0-10187 GCF_000705375.1 Tinamus guttatus | reverse complement strand
CAGCGCAGGCCCTGCTCCACGCGGCCAGCTTCGCCTCCGGGCCTGCGGGGCGCCCACCGCCCCCTCGCGCGGGTCACGCGGCCCAGACGCGTCTCTTGGCCGCAGGGCTCTTCGCACCACGCAGCCCACGCAGGGCGAAATTAACCAGTGTCACCGCTAGACTGATGAAAATCGCAGCTCCGTAGAGGAGCTCGCTGTTACTGAGCAATTTCTGAGCTGCAGTATGTTCTGGCAGAACCTCTCTGGAGGGTGTTAACAGTGATCCGCACCAGAACCAAGTAGATTTCTTGGGTGAAATCCTGGCTCGGTTAAAGCCAATGGCAAAACTCCCAAGCCCTCAACAGAGCCAGGATTTTAATCTCTCGTGCCAGCTGCAACCCGCTTCCATAGCTTTGGGCAAACACCTCTAACCTACCTCCCCCGCTCTAAAAACGGGCTGCTAACCAACCCCTGCCGCTAACCACTCAGTGCTGCTAACCAACCCCTGCCGCTAACCAACCCCTGCCGCTAACCAACCCCTGCCACTAACCAACCGCTGCTCTTAGTGACAGCGTTCAGGATTTGCGGAAGCACCTGAGCCCTGCACAGAAAAGGAAGGATCAGCAAACGGTGCAGCCCAGCAAAGCGGCTCCTTCTGCAACGCGCGGCCAGGGAAACGCTCCATTGATGGAAACACCACACTCGCCGTTTCAGCAAGATTAATCTCTTGTCCCGCGGAGGCTGCGTAAAACGAGCATTTTTATGAATTCCATGCATGGAGGATTGGTCCAGGCTCTCCTGCAATCCCCCTTCACAAGAGCAGTATCTTAATTATTTTCATTATTTTGGAAAGTTGCATTTGTATGATTGTTTATGGTCGCATGTACTTCATACGTCAGTGATACTCTTTCACAGGCAAATCATGCCCGTGAGTAGCAGTTTTCGCAAGTGTGAGATGAGCAAACGCCCACCACGACACAAATGCACACACTAAACTTTGGGCAACGCACACATTTGTTAGAAATTAAATCTGGTGTGTTCTTGCAAACAAGTTTTATGGCTGTACGAAGAGAGGCTATAAAATGAGGTTGGGATCCTCGGTAGGTGGCATGTTACACACATTTTTTTAAAGTATTCCTCCTCCCCTATAAATGCGCAACAGATGTAACATTCAACCTAAGCGATAAGATTTATTACTATTTTTAAAACAAATTCAGCACAGCTTAAAGAGAACACTGTACAGAATTAAGTTAGGAAGAGGTTTCTCTTGTCATCAATGTGTGTTTTGCACTTGTTAAATCCTGCCCTCAGAGCCGACTCCGGGTAGTATTTTGGGTCTCTAGCAAAGGTGATGATGCTGCAATCCCATCTGCGAACACGGCGCAGAGCAGTCTCCCTCCAGCCACTGCAGACATGGACCCATTTCTCTCTTAATAAGCGAAAGAAACCTGCATGCCCTTTTTCTGAGCCCAATTATTTCAGGAGATTTATGATAACCATATAACCAACAGTACATGCAGTTCAAAGCAATTTTCACCCACTGTTTGGCAACTAAGGAGTAAAGCATTACAGCTATGATCAAAGAATGGCGTTACATTTATTATTGTTTTATATTTATTTCTTTACCTCATTAATTTTTGTATATTATCTTGTTTCATATTTTCTTCAGAGGCCACAGTTCTTCTGTTTTCTAAAAAAAAAAAAAGAAAGAAAGAAAGCAAAAAAACTGCCTATACATAATTTTCTCCTGTCAAAATACTGTTGTTCTTCCTCTTGTTAGGTTCATTACCAAGATCTCCATGTGTGAAAAGCAGTGAGAGAGGACAGGTGAAATTTTACTAACATGAGTATGTTGAAAATATCACAAAATAAGGGACAGTTCTGTAAAAACATCTTAAATGGTAAACACTCCCGTGAAAAATTGGTACGCCTACACATCATGTGGTAATCTGGCATTTTTGAGGACAAGAAACATGAAAATCCAAACACAACTGGACGTAATATTAAAAACACATTTAAAGGAAACAGTCAACAACTTCACCTGTTAAATCATTGTTTAGATTTTGTACTTTGCTGCATGTTGAGTAATCCAGAGCGGTCCATGGGAGCGGCTCCACGGAGTCCTCTCCGTTGGCCTCAGAAGAGCTGCCACTGTGGGAATTCACTTTGGAGAAGCTGATGCACCTGGAAGTTATCTCCTACCAAGCTGCACACACAGCCAAGCACTGAAAACTGTGACCTTCCGTGCAGCCTCTCGGCACCAGTGTGCAGCTTTCGCTCTGTCTTCCCCAAGGAGGATAACAAGGTTTTCACCTCTCATAACAAGTGTCACGTCCAAGACACTGGCATGTGGATGGATGTATTAAAAGTATCTGACTGCATTTGTAGGGAGCACTGATTAGATCCACAGGCCAGGGACACTTCTACCTGTCTAGTGCACAAACACTGCTTTGCTACTCTGCTTTTACAATGCAGTTTGCTTACAGCAGCCATAGCAGTTGAGATGTCTAAAACAAGCGACTTGGCCTGTTTCTATGTCCCCTTTATAACACGGCTTGTCTAGAACATTTTCAACTCACTGGCAACATCCACCTCTCTTGTATCCCATCTGTTTAGGGGAAGACTTGACATACACGAGCAGAGCGCTGTGCTCGTGCATCCATTCCAGAAGTCAGTAACGGTACCTGCTCTGCACGTCGCTGCGATGAAGAAAACACGATTCTCTGTCCACCTGCAGACACAGGGCTTCTCGGGCTTGGAAAAGTGTTCTTGTTCAGGGGCAGATCCGTGTGGAGCTGAGCACCAGCCTGCCTAACGCTTTCAAGAGGCTGACGGGGGCATGCAGCACGATTAGCCTGCGTACTCCACTGAAATTGCAAAGATTTTTTTTTTTTAATTCTGTAACAACTGTACATGTCAAATGAGAGACTTTGTCCTGTGGATAGACATGCAACAGACAGACTGCATAGCTTTATGACCAAAAGCACTTAAAAATCTTTAAGCTTTATCTTTGCAGATATTTTGAATATCCCCTGGAAGGTGTGATAATATAATGGTTGGCAAAGGGAACGAAGGGAGAGAGAAAAATGGGATGAAGGTATTCTGCACGCAAAGGGTAGTTAATCGTTAGTATTGTCTACAATTCCTTTGGCTCACAAAAGTCTCAAGACAGACTCCTGCTTTATAATGACTAAAAATTTTCTACTGCCCTACTTCCTCTCATCTGTAACACATGGTGGAATCCAGAGATTCGGGCTGCTTGTTCTTCATGGGCAAATGGCACGTCCTACAGCAGCTCATACCTCCCTAATAGCCCACAGACACCGTTCCCCCGAACGCAAAGAGTATCACCATGTCATCGTGTCCCTTGGGCTCCCAAAGCACATCCATTTCAATGAGACTCTGCTCTGGGGTCTTGTTTGTTTTGTTTTATACTTTTTTCCTTAGCTTGATATTTTCTCCTCTTCCTGGGGGAGATGCCCATTTTGCACTTATACAAGCGAACCACATACTTCAACTTTGAAAGAAAAAAGAGCAGAAAGAAGCAGCCAAAACATGTGGTGATTCTTATCTTCCTTTAAAGAATGACAAAACTGCATGTGAAATTCAACACCCAGGATCAGTTAATTTTATCTGAAAAAGAAACTTATCATGTAAGTTACCATTTGCTATGATTACAGCCTATTTCATCTGTAAAGTCCCCACGATGCCCGTATAAGTTATCTTCACCCTCTGGGAATGTGGGCATGGGACAACATTGCTCACTGATCATCAGCCTTTGTTTTATTTTACAATACATTCATGAGTCTCTATTTCCAACAGCAACTGGACCACGCTTCTTTAGCCCTTGCTGGTATTTTAAATTCACCGATTACCTTGGCTTCAAAGTGAGACAGTAATGCACATTTGTGTTACTCTCCCTTTAATGTAGTACAAAGCTGGACACAACTCAGGAAGAAATCCTTAAAATCCATTACCTATTTATGATCATGTACAAACGGATATTTATCATGTTAAAAGAGAACCATATGTTAAAGAGGAGGCTAGAGCCCAATAAATCTTCTTGGATGAAATTCCTTTCAAAAAAGGCATAAAATTATTAATGTTTGCTTTTGCCAGTAGGAACATTTGCTCATGAATCTCTTGGGAAGGGAAGGGCATTTAACCCTTTTACATGCCACCCCCTCAGACATCTCTGACCTCAACTGCAAAATAAGACAACAAAGATTCCCGACTCCACGCTGATGATTAAACTTCTTGTAAGAAACATCTGGATGAAATTTTCTTGGCAGTTGACTGGAAAAGTATACAAGAAGCAGAAATAGGGAGCAGCCATAGTTCAGCTGAGTGCCACAAAGATGTTGCTGTGCAAAAGCAGATTTTTCCTTGAACACATTAACTCCTAAATATCGGTTTGTGACTTTGCAGGCAACCTCATTAGCAGAAAAAAAAAAATCTCTTTTCTACTCTGCATGTCAGAGTAGAGTAGAGAGGGAAAAAGGGTTTTGAAAGAAAACTCACCTGACAGTCTCATTAATAAAAGCCTTAAGCAGTTCACCTGTCTAATTCTTAAAATACATTGCCAGGTATGCGAGAAGTTGTCAGTCACCTTTCGTTCCAAAATAGCACTGTGAATGACTTTAGAAATTTTGATTTTCCTAAATTTCACAAATTTCTGAGAAATTCACCACAAACGTGATGTAATGCCTTCCTGCCATTCCAGTCGGTACTAAATGAGCAGCAGTGACCAGTGCTTCCCCCGGCCTGACTTTCACAGCAGAGGTGTGTGGCCCTGCTCTCTGCCGCTTGAGCTCCAGAGCCTGCCAGCCCAACACGTCTCTGTGTGTTGTTTGGCTTTGAAAACACAGCCCATGGGCTTCTCACTGACCTCTGTATGTGCAACAGCCCTAGAAGAGGGAAACTGTCACCGCTGCTATTGAATAGCAATGAATTTGAGTGAATACTGAATAAATATCATCAAGGAGAAAGCTACACGAACCAGGCCCATTTGCAGCTACCATGGGGGGAAAAAAAAAAAAAAAGGGAGCAGCAGAGAAGAGCAATGAGAGAGTCTGATCCAAAGACTCCAGGTTGTTCCAGGCAGGGAGGAACCTTCTGCCTGTAAGGAGGGTCCCAGGACACGGGGCAAAGAGAGAGATGCTGTGGCCTTGCCCTGAAGCCAGGGACTGGAGAGCTTCAGATTAATCAGACTGAAACACTATTACTCCAATATGTACATTAAAAATGAGAGCTTCAATGCAGAAGTGGCCCAGCAATTAGCAATTCCTTGCAGTAGTTGAAAATTTGATGGAGGAAAAGGCAGGGCTTTGACTTTTCAGTTGAGGCCCTGCTCCAAAGAAATACTAATCCACATGTGGTTAACATTGCTTGGTAAAAGTATCTAAATCACAGAGAAAGTAACAGATAGACACAAAATCTGGATTAAAAAGTCTACAGTTCAAGCTTCAAGGTGCTTGCACTTTCTGATGCACTCTTATTTACTTAGTCTACATCACTGAGATCCCAGTAGATCTAGCAAAGGGGCACCTATCCAAATTAAATTTCTCATGTGCTAAGTTTCTCACTACATGAACATATTCACAAAGGTCCAGTAACTTGAATTCATGAGAAACCAGCCCTCGAGATTTAGAAAAAAAAATCTGCCAGATAATTAAATTACAGCATGGGACAAAGAGCCAAATGGAATGCAGAGCAGAAATTCAATCACAGAAGTATAAGAGTAAGAAGAAAAAAAGCTCTGGAGCTGTTTTTTCTTCCACCAAGATAAATAAAATACTGTAAATATTCTGTACTACATTGTTCGCACTACCACTGGAATGGTAATGAGCAAATAAAAGCAAAAAAGTTTACAGGAGCCCAAATAAAATCCAATATTCAGTAAAAATAGCAGAGATAAACCATTGCCATGTAGGACGTCTACATGCAAAGGCCACACCACTTCTGCAGGCAGGAGGAAACATCGGTGTAGACTCAGGCCATCAACCTGCCAGGCCATGTGTGCCATTGTAACTCAAGTGAGTTGATTCCATGGCTAGGAGAAATAAATTAAAACCATCATATCAAGGGAAAATCTGCATTTTGTTAAGACACTTTCACAGTGTCAGTGTACACTTTACAGCTACTACACGTGCTTCACTCTACACGACCAGTCTGCACCGAATAGAGAGGATGAGATAACACTCTGAACCCAGCAATGTGTGTACAACCAATAAAAAATTAAATTATGTAGTAAAAGGCAGATTACAGGAAAACATGGACCCAAGGCTTACAGTGTATCTAGAAATACCCTTACACTTAAAAAATTATAATGCACTCCAAAATTCATTTGTTCAGGCAATCCACATACAACAGAAGGCACTGTTATCCATATGAATCTATCAATTCTGCACTGCAAAAACCTGAGAAGTGCAACTCAATTAGATGCAATCTGGCCCCCTCCCAGTCATTCAGGTTCCTTGAGGACAAATGTTTCCTTTTCAGTCCATCAAATTATAAAAACAGCACAAGAATTTGTACATTACAGTAGCTGGTTAGAAAGAGCATTCCGGTGAGGGAAGCACACTGCTATATTCCCAGAAACCTTCCACAGCATTAAATTACCCTTCCCTATCACTCAGAGGTCATGATGATTTTAATAAAATGTAACGATGAAACCCTTCGCATTGACCTTTGCGGTTTCTCCTTCAGTTGCCACCGGGATTATTTCCAAAGTTAAATGCTGTGATCAGTCCTTTGTTGTCAAATGTGTAGCCGCTTTGTTGTTCTATTGTCTTAGTCTCTAAAATTCAAAGAAGGGAACAGATATGAAAAACAGTCTGTAGAGAACACTTTTACCAGAGAGAACACAGTTCAGCTAAGAATGGAAAGCTGTCGAATCAAAATTTGATTCCCCCTAAGTGCACTGACAGCAATAAATTATACTCAGATTTTCTTTAAATGCATAAACACATGCATCTCTAGAGCAGAGCTGAGAAATTCATCCATTACAAAATAATTGTATGTGACACTATTCTGCATGCTGCTTGATTAAGCTAGAAGTTATATTCAATGATGCGAGCTTTTTAAACTTCCAAAACCTTGCACCGACTGTGAAGTCAACGTTAGCAGTTGAAAGTTACCAAGCTGTTAGACACACAATGCACAATTATCTATAGTAATCTTCATTAAATATCTAGTTGACAGACAGGTATTGCCTTCATTTGCTCTTCATTTCAAATGTCAGATTGTGCAAAACTAGCTTGGACTCTGTTCAAGCAGCAGCATATGTCATGGAGGAGGCAAATAACTAGAGGCAACAGAAATCTCTCTGGGAAACACACACTTCCAGGCAAGGGATAATAGGGGTACAATTTCCTACTCACACTTCTCAGGACTGCGTGTGACTCACATTAATTAGCACGACGACTCATTAGATGCAGTTGCAACACCCCTGAAACACACAGAGTGGCCCAGAAGAAGTGACTCACCTGCAGCACTCCGCCGGTGTTCTGCTAATGTGTAAATCTCCTGGAGCTGTTTCTTCTGATCCTCGCTCAGCGGGGCTGTCAGCGAATGGTACCAGCCGGCATCTCGCCTCTGCACCGCTGTCAGGACAGGAATGCAGGATAAGTGACAACCAGCTTACATGGCAAGTCCATTTCACAAGAACAAAGTAAAACACACAGAATCCTTAGCTGGTTTAAAAACAAAACATGCACTGGAAAAAACAAACAAACAAACAAAAAAAAACACAAGATACCAAAACAAAATCCCCATCTCTTTGTTAGAACAGAATCCCTCTGTAACAGAAGCGATTCATTTCATGGAACTTAATTACATGCTCTGCTTCCTGATAGAGAGAATTAACAACGCGGCCATTATTCAAGGACAATGATGAAGTTAATCTTTTAATGTAAGATCCACATCAAAAATAAAAGCAGCATTGTTTGTCAACTGCTTTGGAGAAGAAGAAAATACTTTTCCATTATGATTTTAACATTTAAACAGTGACAAATGTTTCTCTATATAGGATTATCTCTAGTGACTGAGACCCACTTATTTAGGCTGTGGTTGAAAAGTTCAGGAAAAGAACATAAAGAGAATTAGTCTCAGGTTCTACTTGCTATCTGCTTTTTGTGGTACTTGTTAGCCAAACAATTTTACGACTAGCATTAGAACATAAAATCACATTTTTCAGTTTCAACAATCTAAATTATTACTCATAACACGGAAAAGGGTTTTCAAAAACGATGACCACAGGCATCTTCAAACTTGCAGCATTCTGCCAACTAGCGGACACCTACCTAAAAGTGCTTGTGCAAAAAATTGATATTCATCAACACCATTTTCAAGATCAAGAGGTGTGCTGAACCCTTCAAGAGCAGTCTCTTCCAAAGCATCTTCATCCCAGTCGTCGTCGTCATCATCATCATCGTCCTCTTCCTCTCCACCACCACCATCACCGCTGCCTCCACCATGGTTCTCTTGCATCGCCTGGCTCACTTCATTTGTATCCTCCTCATCACTTGCTATTTCTTCTGCAAAAGTATCAACGTATGTTGTAAAATACAGTTTAAAAATTATTAAGAAACAACGACTGATGAACGAACAATGAATGAATGTATATTCTTGATTGAAAAAAGAGACCCTCTGTTAATACCCCTCGCCCTCAGGAGAACTGAAGGAATGACGCTGTTAAAACATTCCCTGTGTTCCAGATCAGCCACACTTCTGTTTCTAGCAAGAACAGGGGGAAGGTGAAACTGCCTCTTTCTTTTTATTATGTGTGCACAGTCATTGCACAGTCACAGAATCCTGAAATTTTAAACAAATTTGTCTACAGTAGTATCCCATCACCGTGCTTTTTGAATGATGAACAAGTAAGGACTTGCACATACTTTACAAATTGACAAAAACTAAAGAGAACACTAAATGGATGCCAAATGTCCTGCCTGTGTACTTCAGCATGTTCCTTTATTAGCTTTACTTTATATCCTGTTTAAAAACAACTCCATCATGCAATTACGAAAATTGCTATTTCTCATTTCCCTCAATCCCAAACTTTGAGTTCTTTCAGTGTAAACATGATGGACAGAAGATGACCATATCTGCAACAAGCAGAGGGACTGAACCACAGCACACAGATTTGAAAATTACTGTGCAGTTTCATACCGTATTCCTATGCATTGAGAAGAATTCAGTAATTCCCTTACAGAACAACCATGTGTGAAATGTTAATGGATTATATTATCTGCTTAAACCCAACCTAGTTTTCAGAGCTCAAACCATCTATTTCTTGCTGCAGGTCAAATAGATTCAAAAGCACCTGCCTGCAAAGCTGTCTAAAATGTACTCCCCCCATCTCTTACTCCCACCTATTCTTTGGACCACGTTTTGCCTGTCAGCCACAGCAATAAGAGGAACATGAATCTACGCAAGGAACCTTCAGTTGCTGAAACCCCACTTTTCTAATCACCGTGTGCCCCTTGCCTTCTGGACAGGGAAGGATTTCTTTCCAAGTTCACTAAAAGAGGTTTTTAAAATGGTTGGCCACCAGGCACAGTTTCTTCCCAGCAATGAAGAATATGGCCTGTACAGTCGTGGCAAATTCGTGCCACCTACGTGAGAAAGCCCTGGGTGTTGATGAATGCAGCACATTCACAAAACAGCATAGCGGACTTGCAAGTTTTATTGTTACTTTGAAACCAAAGCTCTCCTTTCACAGTATTAGCTATTGCATTGAACTAGAGCTTTTGATTGCATCTGGGGAGGAAAAATCAATTCCTAAGGTGATCTTTCAAACATCCAGTAAGCCTAGCTATTTTCAGCAGACTAATGAGTCTTAGAAATGAACTGCAATTTCTTATCCCCTTCAAATTAAATCCAGACAAAATCCACAATGTGAAAACAGGAGATTTTACCATTATCTTCTGCAACGTGTTTCTCATCTTTAGCATGATCCTCATGTTCTGTGAGTTCTCGTGAGGCACAGACTTGTTTTAAGCCCAGGAAGAGGAGGAGGATGGAAGGGACAATCTGTGCAGCCACAGCATCCACTGCAGGTGGTCGATTCTGCAATTCCATTAGGATGCTCAGTCCTATGATACACATCTTTCTGTCATGGAGCCTAAAAGAACACACACTTGTTAGACAGGAAACAGATTTCTGCTGCATAGATACCCCAGAATCTCAGAAGGGTTGAGGTTGGA
>NW_010577483.1:11088-35066 GCF_000705375.1 Tinamus guttatus | reverse complement strand
TGGGGAAAGTTCCATTTTTATGGGGAAAACAACAACATAGATTTTCTAGTGAGGCATTGAATGAATTTGTGGAGCTTACAGACATATTAATAGGAGGATTAATTGCTAAAATTTGTGGTCTTGCCTTCTAGTAAAGCATTTGTAATTTTGCTTCATCTGCTGACCACAGTCACTTTCGTTTAATGTTTTAGGGAATTCTTTATAAAAGGAAAAACAGTACTGGAAACATTGAAGGAAGAAGATCAGGAAAAATATTTCCTTTTGTTTTTTTTCCTTTATCCTTTTTTCCTTTTTCCTTTTTTTCCTTTTCAAGAACATTAGTCATGTGCAAAACATCATCAGTCACTCTAAAGTTCTCCAGATGGGGTCACTCTTCACTGCATTGCAATTGTTCAGGATTTTCACCCATGTAAGGGAGAATATGTGCTCCTTTATGTAAAACTACTGTCCTTTCCAAATACTGGATCACAATCACAGAAAATAAAGTTCTGAGTTCCTCTGGCTGTATTTATATCCCTCTGTAATTCGCATTTAGCATGCATTTGCTTATGATCCACAAAGAAACAAGATGGTCTCATTAAAATATACTTTTAAGAAAAGATACTCTGGTATGAACAGAACACAGAATTAAAACCAGCTCGGGGGGAACAGGATGCCAAGGAGAGGTGAAGCCTGATGATAGGTTAGTTCTTCAGAGCAGATGTCACCTTTTTTTTTTTTTTTTTTTGCACAGCTGATGCTATTTACTTTGGGAGAGTCAACGTTTTCCAGTGTGAGAGAAAAGTGGGAAATATCAGCACAGGTTCAGTTGAACTGGGGTAGGTCACAGAGAGTGAAAGACTTAATAGATTCCAGTCACTCTTGAACCGGATAAACAGGAAAAAAAAAAAAAAAAAGTAGTGGAAATTGAAATGGAAGAAAGTGGAAAATCATGCTGAAAAACTATAGCATTCCCAAATCAGAGACCATTGTATTTATAATCTTAAAGGCAAACTAATCAAGTCCTATCAAAGAAACACCCAAAACTCTGCCACCCTCCCCGCCCCACAATTCTTAATTCTACGAACACTACTGTGTGCATTTTGATAAAATGCCGCATTAAATGAACAAATGTTATCATCTATGTGTGTTTTTCTTCCAACTGTTCTGCCAGATTATCTCACAATCCCATTTTGCCAAACTACATTGGGTATTAAGAGGCCTGTTGTGCATGTGCTCAGAAAGCGGACGGAAAAGCTTCTTAGGTGCTACTTAGCATTAGATGGATGAGGATAATGTGGAGTATCTAATCTAAAATTTGGAATTGTCTGGAATAGTTTGTTGCACCCTCTTTTCTAACCCTAATTTGCAGGTCATAAATGATATTTGAGAAGGTGTATTTACAGTACGCTAAGGAAGACAGATCTGTACCCTAGGCACCACCAAGGCACTAGAATGACTTTCTACTGCTTACCTTCACAGGCCCCACCTAAAACTTGTTACTGCAGTATCCTAAAAAGATTACTGTGTATGAAACAGCCACTGTTTTGACACTTTTTTTTTCCTCTAATTCATGGGATTTTCAAAAACAGTGAGGAAAAGAACCTTTTTTTTTTGAAAACCAATTTTTTATTAACTCAGGACAAGAACTGAGCAACCAACTCATTGCTGTGGTTGTGAAAAACCTACTTTATGATCCTACCTGCCAGAAAAACATGGAAGAGAATAATAGGATACAATTTCAGAGAGGGTCTCAGGAGCAATAGCATGTAGACTAACTCATAAAACACAGCAGGGAAAAAAGAATGGCCTTTTCATAAATGTAAAAAAGAGCTGGCCCTTGGCGGAGACACGCAATTATCGACTGAGTGGAGATTAAATGAATAAATACATACATACAGAAAACCCAGGAGCAGGAACAAAACTGTTAAGGCAAATACCAGTAATTGAAACTAAAAGTAAAACTACACAAAAGCACGCTTGTCAGGACTGCTTTGAGACGTTCGTGTTGGGTGTGGATGTAGTGAGCTGGAGGGCCGGTGGATTAGGATTCCAGGTGAGCCCTCATGATTTTGGATTAGCCGTTCACCTGATGTTCAGCAATGCAGTCAGAATTATTTTATAGCTAATCTGTACCTAGCTCCCATTCTTTATCTTATGCTTTAGCTGTCTCTGTTTTCCTTTTATCATCATCGTCTTTTCAGTGGCCAGAACCAGTACACATCAAATGCTGCTGCTACTGCCATTACTTGCATCCCAGGCAATGCTGTTTTAGATTCCCAAACTCTTTGCTCTGTGTTTAGGTCTACATCCCTCCTGACTGTTATTACAGTAGACATTGTCCAAAAACCTTTAGTTGAATTTCTGAAAGTCAAAGTGTTGGGTGCCACTGTTCAAATTAACTCTTCAGTGCCCAAACTTAGATAAGCTTCTCTCTTCCTTGCTGATGTTCAGCAGCAGATCTCCAAGGCTACCTTGGTGCTCAGTGGAAAACTCAGAGGGAAGAGGACAGATCACCTGGCAATAATTTCTTCCTGAAACTCTATTTTCTCTCTGGCACCATTCCCATTATCTGCACTACACTGCTGTACACTGAAAGGATGTGTACTTAAAGGGAACTTGTGAGATAAATGTATGTGAAACACTCTGCAAACATGTGGAAGTATCAAATTTGGTTTTCCATGAAGTATGAAGTCCTTTTTTTTTTTTTTTTTTTTGCATTTTCAGAGACTGTATTTCTGATTCTTCTGGAATAATGTGGAAAGCCTCACCTGGGAAAAGAGACGAGGCGGGAACTGACCAGGCAACGGGCAGCTCATTCCAGTGAGCAACCCCCAGGCTCCCAGCTCCAGACACCAGGCCAAGCCTGGGCAGGATCACTTCCCAAGGTTGGCTGTCCTGGCCACCAGCTGCCTGGGGCCAAGATGACCTCCGTGACCAGACAAGCTCGGGCAGGATTTGCCTCATTTACTACTCGGTAATTAGTCATGATGGCTTTGCTCTGTGTTGCCTGTGGAGAGGGCCTGGGAATTCAAAAGAGACTTGTGCAAATCCGGCAGGTTTACCCTGATCTATGTTTTGTTTTCTGAATGAAAGGATTATTGTGGCCTCTATATCTTCCTTTTAGGGATTTTTAGTAGGTAAGCACACCTCTCGTTGGTTGAAATCTGCAGCCACAACAGCCACAGTGAAAGTTTGATAACATAAGAAAAATGGGATATGCCAGCTTGGCTTTGAGATCCGAGAAAAGCATCGAATAGTGGCGGAGACATCATGCTAAAAAACAGCTTGCGAATACTTATCAGGAGAACGTGTTGAGGTTTCTTAATTAATTCCTCAGGCAAAGGAATCTAAGCCCACATTTGCTCAGTCTCTTCCATATTCTCCTTACTGTGAGGAAAAGCCAGGTTGATGGTTTTCTTTGCAGTGTTGCACAGAATGGTCCAGACCCACAGAAAGCAGGACCGGGTGGATCTAGGTGAAACCAGGCATATAACTTAGTAAATAATTTGTGTCAGCAGTATTTTCAATTATGTGAATCAGATTTGGGCAGCTGGCTGCATCTCTGTAGGTAATAGCATTAAAACCAATAGTTTCTGAGCAGTTAACAACTTATTTAACAGCATTAACAGTTTGCTGCTCTGCTTTAGGCTGTTAACTTTGAAAATGACCCTTCAGGCTAGATATGATTGATTTTGATGGTTTTATTGCATTAATACTGTCAATGTCACATTCTGGAAGTTACTCCATTAATACATCCATGGACACGAGTGTTTCAGTGGGAGGCTAGAAAGTTAACTTCAGCAAGCTTAAGTATAAAGCAGTGCAATCTTCCAGTATAGTAAAAACAACCTGATTCTAAAGAGATTTCATGAGTAGGAATAAATAAGGATCTCAGTTTCTTATGTAACGCTCAGACTGAGTGACACAATATATAAAACCGGAAATCCTCCTTGGAAAGAAATCCAGGCACTGATATTCTTGTCTCTTTCTCTCAAGTATTTTCTTTAACTGACAGGTGTCTGTGCCTGATAAATAACCTTTTTATCTTAAAACGTTAAATATAATTAAAAATAAGAATAGTTTATCTACCAAAATAATGTATTTTACGTTAAGTATATTTTCTCAGCATTGTTTCCTGGCAATTTTTCTTTTCCTGTTGTATGAGAATTACTACTATTTTGCAGTGAGAAATTATATGTCGGTATTTTCCCCACTCCGATAGCTCTGAGAAACCAGAACTTATGAATCTATTACTGGTAATTTACTGAGCGTGGGAATATCCAGCTACCCTGATGCCCATAGTGCCAGTCTTTCCGGTCTAAGCTCTTTTTCCCCTTAACTTATTTATAAATGGAAATACTTTCAGAGGGTTTATGCCAAGTCATTTGTAATCAGAAAATAAATGATTTCACCACTTAATAAATCCTATAATTTTTAGGCTGTGACGCTTAATTTAATTAGGTTTTATACTAACTTCCTGTTATTTACATGGTAAAAACTTGGCATTAGATATTTTGGCTGAATTGCTTGTAGGCGCTATTGTTTGTAGGAGTTGCTTTATGCAAAGAATACAAAAAGAGTGTAGTATTTGGAACTTTCTCATAATATCCCCTTCTGCAAGGAAAGGGGAAGGAGAGATGACACACCTCGGCACAAATTAGCACAGTCAAGGTTGAAAGGAAAGGGCTCAGACAACGCTTCCAGGAGCTTTCATTGCAAGAGAAATTCCATAACTTCTGCTTTCTGGAAAACTGTCAGACTGATTTTATTGCAAATCACAAACTGATGGAAATTTCATCAGAAATGCTATTATTTAAAAACTTTTCACACATCTCTCTAAATGTACAAAAAGGAGAGAGGCAGAGCACGCCTGCTTGGTAAGTATGAAATTTGGAGTGCGGAAAGAGCAAAACTGCAGGAATGATGCTCTGCTCCTACAGAAGTGGTTGCAGGATGCAAATACATTGATTTATTTTGAGCCAGGAAATTCTTCCTTGTTTGTATAGTGCTAAATAGAACAGGATCCTCGATGGTGGGTATAGCCTCTAGTCTGAAGTTGGTAACCACAGCAGCGGCCTGGATAATCACCTAATTTTCTTGTTTCTCACTCCATGGAGATGTGGACGATTAAAAGGAACAGACAGGGTATAAAAGGCATTTTGATATTATGTTGAAGAGTTTAGGCACTTAAAATGGCCTTTCTGGTACTGCGTGCCCTCAGTCAGCTGCAACTTCACCCTGGGAGAACCTGTGCTTGGCTTTCTGATTACCGGGTGCCCCAGGCACTGGGCTCCTTACTCAGAGTTGGCTCTGCTTCAGCAGGGCAGAACAGGACAGGTTGGCACCTGAGAGGCCTGCTGTGGATCCTGGAGCTGGGCATTCTCCTCAACAAATCTTCCATAACCTTTTGGGAGCTAATGCATTGGGATGGAGCACAGCACGAAATGAATTTGTGGCCACCAGTTTCTTGATGGGTATCTGAAGGAGGAGGAGAAGTATAGATTTCCTTTCTTTCCAATGTCTAAAGTGTTTATGAAGGAAATCAGAGACACAGCTTTTATTTCCTCAGTTGCCTGCGTGGGTTCAGCCTCTTATATTCCACAAAACTCATAAATTCTGTGCTGACTGCCCTGGCTACTTAGGATGAGTAGAAAGGTGAAGGTAGAAAGAAAGATTTTCCTGCCACCCATCTCCACCCACCCCTCCTCTGGGGTAGCAATGCCACAAATAAAGGGAGAAGGCTCTGCGGCTTTAGGGTTAGTGAAATCACAGAGGAAGCCGCTTGGTACATGTGATAACCTTGGATACCAGCTACAGAACAAAAGCCTGGCTCTAGGAACAGGTATACAGCAATAGGCACTTCAAGTTAGAAATAAAAACTCTAGACCCCTAATTGTACTTAGATTCCCAGCTCTCAGTAAAATCAATAGCACTTCATACTTTTGCATTTTGCCCCAGGCTCTCCTCTTTTTTTTTTTTTTTTCTGTTCATCTAGCCCAAAGTACTTAAGATGCTGGCAGGAGAACTGCTCTATTCATTGTCTAGTAACTACACTCCTAACTAACATATCTTAGCTCTTGAGGAGATGACTTTTGTTTGCATGATAAGCTCAGTGCTTGTCAAAGTACAGCCTAGCACTATAGCACCAGTTATCCTGACGGATGCATTCAGAAATCTAAATGATTGCAAAAAATATGTTTGAACTTAACAAGTTGAAGTTTGCCTCTTGCATAGGCAAGAGCACAATACCTAGGGAAAGGATAAATGGAACAAACAGAAGAGGGAGCGTCTGGGTAAGCAGCAATCTATAAAGACAGGTGGTGTAGTTCACAAAGCAAATACAAATCACAGCAGGACAATTTTGTTAAAAACTCACCCCTTCCACTATTTCACATTAGCAGAAGTAAACTTCGTAAAATATTTGGTAAAATGTCCTTGTTTTGTTCCAATTCTGGTTATCACATCCAAATCAGTAGCCTCAATTGCAAAAATTAATTAGAAGGAGAATATCAGTGTATACTGAAGTTGCAGTAGACACAACATCATTTTTTCTCCTCCATAAACTTACACTTCCCCAGCTGAAAATCACGACAAAGTCTTTATAGAAATTGTGACTGATAACTGAATAAATTATGCAGCTCTGTCATGTTGCTCCTAAGATCTTCTAACAATACGCTTCAGTAATGCTGAAGTATCTTACCAGCCCCTAATGTTGGGGACAGGAAAATGTAAGCAGAAGTTAAAGTCAGGGATCTGAACACAATCTTCTAGTTTTTGTTACACATGAGACCTAATGCCACAATAGGCCTATTTTCTAGATCTCTAAAAGGAAATTACTAGGTCATTGAGATATTAGCCAGATATATAATAAGAAAACCAGACATTAGCTAGGTTAAATATTTCTGAAAAAGTAATTGCAGGAGAGATGAAGGCAGTGTTAGATGTTTGGCAAGGAAGCAATATGTTCCAGTTATCTCAGCAAGTCAATCACGCTTCATACATCAGAAGGGAAAAGTCCCTTAACAGGTCCTGCCAATCTGAGAGAGTGGAAAATTTCTTATACAAGCAAGGGAGAAAGGTACGGCTGACATGAACCTGGGTTTGGTAGATCGTATCTCCCATCTCAGAGCACAGACATGGCCAAGGCTGATATGTGTCTCAGAGGAAACTGGGGAAAAAAATCCAATCCCTGAGATCAAACTATCCATCAGAGCAAAATCCTTCCTGATCTCTGTGGATTATTAAATGAAACCCCAAAGTATGAAATATGATTAGATTCATTACCATAATATAAAACTACAACTGTTAAAGTGATGTTATCCTTTTTTTTTAATTACAAAACTATGTCTGTGTAGTTAGCACTATTTAATCCAAATGTGTTTCTCAACATTAATTCAGATATAAACACTAGTTGTGGAGTTAGTCCGATGATAATCTGGATCTGAACATAGCTTCCAACAGTCCATTTTTAATAAAAGTAGTCTTCCTCTCTCCCTCACCCTCCAACCCCCAGGATGAAAAAGGGAGAAAAGAAATCAAATTGCTGTAGATTTTGTCCTCTCACTCTAAGCAATGAGAGTAAAAATTTTCAGGAATCTATATTCTGTGCATTGCATCACCCACGCTTTATGTGTGCACCATGGAGTATATTTAGCTAAAACAAATACTCGCATAGATGAGCGTGGTCCTAAGTCAACATGATTTTCTTAATTCCTTTGCAAAGCTGATTGCTCCTGTGAAGTATTAGAGGGGCACTCAGAGTGGCCGCAGAGTTGCTGCAGTATGTTGTGCTATGTGGAACTAAAAAACCGGTTGTTGACTCACAACAAAATTTCACAAACAATGTTAGGAAGTCCATTAAGGATAAGGCAGCATCTTTCCAAACATCAACCATCTATCAAGCATGGCTTTTCATCAGATGGATATTATCCAAATACGTGTGAATGTAAGCTGGCAATACAAGTTTGTCTTGCAGGTACATTGTGGCAAGCCCATTAAATTCCCTTTGTAACTTGGCCTGAGGTCTCCAGAGTTGCTCGGGAGATAAGCTGCTAAAAGAAAATGGGTAGCAGCACTGTTATTAGCAGTCTTTGTGCTTAAGACTCCAGATCCTCAAAGGTTTTTGTGTGTCCCATCGGTATGTAGGTAGTTAATCTGCATAATTTCTGGCTCTGTCCAGCCTTCCAGAAATACCTGCCCACTGCACTTGCCAAAGGGTTAACTTCATCATTGGTTAAGCCACATCCTCACTGACTGTTGCATCTGCCTATAAACTCATGTATTGCTATATATGCCTTTTATTCTTATACTGTCCACCTCAGATGAATGCCAACATTTTGGTAATGCTGAAGTTTGATGCTAAATGTAAATGATGCTAAATATAAAATTAAGAAGTAAGCATTTCCTGTATAGGGTAGGTATATGCTATATACCACACAAAGTAACCATGTAGTTGATTTTACAGTGTAACCGTATGATTGATTTTGCATGGTATTTCATTTTTCTGTGCTTTCAGCTGGTCCCCAGAGAAATAATGAAGGAAGTTTTCTCCTCTGCTATACCTACTACATTGTTAAAATGCTTAGGTTCACCCTTCGTCTGAGCATCAGGCATCGGTCATTGCCAAAGGTAGCAGACCCAACAGGATAAGAATCAGATCCATTATATTGTTCTCTGTTCCTAGATAAATAATTTGCATTTGTTGGAAAAGAAGAAGGTAAATTTAGTCAAATCCAGCCTGAGTGATACCTTGTAATTTCAGTATTGTCATCCTCATTAAGGTCTACATGGAAATTCTTAGTATTTCTTTTAAATGTTAATGTAAATTTCTTGGTGACATGTTAATGTTAATGAAATGTTCATTTTTGTTAAATTTTAATCGTTGTTAAAAGTCATGGATTTCAATTGAGAATATTTTAACACTTTAGCACGGTCTTAAAAAGTTTTCAGGGTAGTTCTATGGTGGCAAATTAGGTCTCCTTCTGCTGGCAAATTAGGTCTCCTTCTGCTGACTGGTCCTGCATGCCCATTACCCACACAGATACTTGGCAGAATCGCATCATACCTTTTGGATCCCTTCTTGGACTAGCAGGTGACACATTTCCAAAGCAGGTGTGTTTGAGCCCATCTTTGCAAAACCTGGAGATTTTACTCTGGTCAGGATCATTTATCTGTGTGACGTGAAGCAGGTTTGAACAACAGATTTAATTTAGATAATTTTCAAAATACTGTAACTTGATACTGCTCTGCAGAATCAGCCTTTTCAATTCCTTTTTCCTGCTTTCAGCACAGAAAATCACCTATGGCAGCAAATGCTGTTATAATTAATGCTTTCTTCATTAGGCTACTGAAAGAAAAAGGAATGATAGAATAGCTATGAGAAAGAAAATTATAGCAACAAACCAGGAAGAATTATTTGGCTTTGGAAATATCTCTGTGAGATATTATCTCTGAAAAAGATCTGGTTCAGCGGTCTAAGTAAGAATGGGAACTTGGTGGCTAATGGCCTGGCGGTCTCAGTGTGGGGTCACAAGTGGGTGATTTTTCTCATATCAGGATCAGAGCTGGGTTACAGCTGACTGGTTCGCCCCTAGCCAAAACAGGCCGTCTCTTATTTCACTGCTGATAACAAGCTTTGAGATGCATTTCCTAAGATGAACGTACCATTTTTTTTCATAATTGTATTCTGAATTCTGGAACCACTTAGTTCAGGTAGCTACGATGCTCGTGAGGAAAAACAAAGCAAAACAACAACAGCAACAAAACCCACCTTTGCCAGTAAGTTTTGCCTTTATCTAACACTGCGAACTGATGTCTTGAGCCAGGTGAGCACTTGCATACCTCAGAAATTGCTCAGATATATCCATGGTATAGTTTTAGACATAAACATAATTCAACATGCTTGTTTCTTCTTGACTAATGTATTTTCATGAGAATAAGGTAAAGGCAGCTTTTCCTGAGATGTGTGCCATATGATAATATGTATTACAAATACCTCTCCAAAAGCATTTATTGTGTTTTGAGGCATTGTTTTTGTTTGCTTTATGCCAGGTCCCAGGTCTCTCAGCTGACTCTAGCAAAAAATACATTTGGGGAGACAGTAAACCAGTGGAACTGATAGATATTAGTGCCCTTTATGAAATGCACTGTAGCTAATAATTACCATTGCTCTTCAGCATGTAACCACCTCACCATTTAGTTAAAGAAAACTGGTTTGATTATCAAGCGTAGTCTTATTTAATGATTTCCAGTCTAGCCTGAAAACTTCTTAGAGTGGATCTTTAGGTGATGGAAATTGTGTAGTCAATTGATTTCGAGCTGAGAAATTCTTTCTGTTCAAATTTGCTAATAGCAAAGGTTTTAATAAAATGTTTCAGAACATTGCTGTTTAAATTCAGAAAACATTGCTGAAGCTAAGCTGCATAAATATATTTACTGTTACTACTCAACCAATATGAGAATAACTACAAGTGACCTTTAGTTTCTGCATGGCTTCTAGAAACAATATTTTGATACAGTAACGATAGTGGTAAAGCCCTTCTGGTGACTCAAAAAGATTTTACATCCTGAAAACACAGTAAAAAATATCAAACTAGTAAGATTTAAAATTATGTTCCTTACATTTATGTTTGTTTTCCTTTTCATTTAGAGTCCAGATTGTGTGTTGCTCTTTCTTTCTAAAGTAACTATAACACTTTCATATTTTTGGTATAAATTAGAACAGGAGAACTTCTTTAAATGTAGACTTTTCCTAAGATTTCATAATGGAGTAATGGCTTCATTTATAATGTTGATTAATTTGTTGGAGGTAGATATGTAATGCAAATCGCAAGCCTATAGGACAGATCGTCTGAATGATGCATTCAGTCAATATATTTCTTTATTCTAATACTCTAGGATAATTTAAAGGCATATTCCCACAACATTTCGCAATTACTATTATTTTTATTTTGTTTTGTTTTTAATGCACTTGCTATTATGTGATTGCAGGGGCTAAAGGTTGTAAACCTTAAAAATCCTGGTTTCTTGACGTCTGAAAATTTTTCACTTGCAAAAAAAAATTATTGGTGCTACTGCACACAGTGGTTCTGTGTCAGACAATGATTCATGTTAATTCATTACTGGTGAGTATTCAGTTTCCTAGTAACTCTAGGCAAAAGCATCAGACCCTCTGGGTTTATAATAATACATTAAAAACACATAATGGAAAAATGTTCATTATTGCCTGTGGAAATATCTGGCATCACTGTGAAGAGTGCCCTGACCTTTCCCGAGGCTTTCTGGGCTGAGGCCATTGCCCTTGTGGATTGGCATTCAGTGATGTCAGCCACTCGGATATTTTTGCATGTTTTTTCAATGTATTGCCTTCACACCTGTGCTGCTCTCTACTTTGCTTGGTCGCAAATAAATGAAGTGTCATTTCTGAATTCAGTTACCAAAGCACTACAATTCATTCACCTTTAAGGATCAGATCATCCATAATGGTTAGTTCTTGCTGGAATGACTAGATCTGTCACTTTTGGCAGACACGGTGATTTTTCTTTTGACCAAACAGCAGTGATGGCTTTCAGCACAAGCAGTTCTATGGAGAAACTGATAAGTACTGAAGTATAGATGATTCAGTAGGTGTCACTCTTCCTTTGCGTCACAGCTCAGCACACTTAGGAACTTATTTTTCTGAAGCCATCTTCACTGGAGAAATAAAATAGACTCATCTTTACCAGTATAAGAGGAAATGGCACATTTTGTAAAGCACATGACTGAATTAGACCTCCCGCCTTGGCCACAATTCATTTTTGGCAATGCATTTGGCCAATGTATCTTTTGTCAGAGTCGAGTGCCATACTCTTGACAACTTATCATCTGTTATTTTGCAGTAAGGCTGTTCAACATATAAAATTATATCACACACTAGAGCATGAAATAATGATTTTAAATTCCTGACTCTATGCAATTCTGAACTCTGTGAAAATTAAACAGCCAACTGTTGTCAAACATCTTGAGCTCTTCAAAGGAAAGTAGGTACATGAAAATGTGAAGTAGTTTAGTTATTAATCACTCCTTTTTAAGCCAAAGTTTTCATTCATCCCTATCAGTATCACTAGGGATCCATTTCTATTTCTAATGAATATCTTTTGACCCTCTTAATCTCTTGTACCTTGTTTTTATGCAGTCTTTTCAAGTTTATTCCCCTATTCCTGATGCAGAAGTGATTAGTGTAAGTGCTCATTAGATTTAAGTACTCTGTAAGATATAGAACATAAACATTAATCAAAATTTACTCATGTATATCACATGTTTATGTAAATGAAAGCAATTTAGATATTCTAGATACTCTGTTAAGCTTTTAAACATAGGAAAGCAAAATCCATCACATTAAACTTAAACTGTTTTTAATATGACTGGGATAGTTTCCAATCTGATCAACCAAACCCTTTGGATTTTGTTTGCAGGTAGTAATCAAAGTGGGAAATGGCTTGTTTCTGGTTTTTGTATAAATTAAGCTTAATTCTTTCTGTATTTCAAAAGTTTTTGTATCTTCAGAGAATGCCTAAACCTTATTTTGTCCTTCACATGAATCTTGCCTAAATGTCAAGGTATGAAACATTGCTTACTCAGAGTGTGTCTAAGGTTGTTAAAGATGCTTTTCTAAACAGTTAGCTGCTTTTGTAATGTTTCAAATAGAAGAGTCTTCCTTGTTACTTATTTGGAAAGTGAGTTAACATATCGTTTTCTAATCATGTCACTATATAGGATGATCAGTTTGGAGGAATTCTTCATGAATTTTATCTGTTTGAATAATGTGTTTTGCGAAGCTAATAATAGAAAATATCAAGTCTTAGAAATCCTTGAGCTCCATAAGCACTAGTAATGTCTTGCTAGTTATGCTGTAGAACATGTTCCCTTCCTCATGCTCCTGTAATATCAACTAACAGTGAGAGATTATTATGCGCCAATCCATGGAGTGCCCTGGCTGATGGACAGTATGGAAAAGAGCTATGCTGATTATATATTTGCATATGCATATGTTTGTCTGATTAACTTGTTCCTTTGGGTGACTCTTTGGGTGCTGCTATCCTACTAAATTCAGTGAATTTTATAACGTACATGCCAGATGAATTTGTCCTCATGGCTTGAAAGTCTACAGACATTCATAGAATGCTACTCAGAGCATAAACTATTCAGATAAATAGTTTGATATCAACAGAAATGGAATGGAAAAGAAGGTATTATCCCTACTGGATAATGGTGCACATTTCAGAACTCTAAAGAGAATTAAAAAATCTCTTGCATTGTTTTTCTTGGTACACTAATCCCAAAATGAAAGAGCTTTTTTTCCTCCATTAAATGCAATTCAAGAAACTGGAGAATTGAATGGCGCTATTTGCTTTCTTTGGGAGATGAATCCCAGACTTTGAAAATGCACCTTTTTGTTATTCTCTCATTTCTCTGCCATTAGGTTCTCATGCTCTCTGGCTGTTCTTCCCCTCCTAAACCAGCATCAGCTCCTTTTCACATTAATATCATTCAGAACCAGAAAACAAAGAGAGGCTTGAGAGTGATATTAACTTATCCAACTGATTTTTTCCCTCTTTTATTCAATGCCTCAGACATATGCCAGTATTATTTTAAAGCACATATGTGACAGGGGAAAAAGAACTATATAGGTTATAAGTGAAAATCCAACATGAGGAGTGTCAAAAGAAACAGGACATTGAATAGTCTAACATCTTCCCAACATTTACGCTGTGGTCAATTTTTTCTTCCACATTTGTTTTACCACATTTGAAATGCAGACTTCGAGCTATCATTTTTCACTACTTACATATGTTAAACATTCTTACAGAGGGCACTTTATTCTTCACTTTGTTCTCCTAAGCTATCATTATTCTTTTGGTGTTTAAGTATGCACTTCTTTGTCTTCAGCTGTTCAAATTCCTTTCAGGTTGGCAGTCATCCTTCTAGGGATAATAGTAAAATGATATAGTGTACAATAGTAGCACACAGTCCTTCAGAAGGTCCTTGAACAGTGCAAATTAGAGATGCTTTATATATTTATTTTAAAAAATGTACCATTTGCTATGCAGTTATGATCCCACTGAAACATTATTCTTTATTTCTCAACCAGCTGAGCTGGCACTCTGTATCCCATACAGTGGAAAGGGTATTTTATGCCTCCCCATCCATGTTGTCAACCTGTGCTAATTGAAATGTTTATAAAACCCTGATACTGAAATATTGCAGCTTAACAGTTCAATAGTTCGTTAATGAGCCCACTGTTTTATTAATAAAATGATTTATAGAAATATTTAATCTCACTGATTTACCATTAGCATTAATGAATCTAGTTATTAAACACTTTATTTCAGAATGCCACAAAAATACAGACCCTGTAAAACATGCAATATTTTGTACTAAGTTATTTTACAGTTAGAGGGAATCAATGATGTAGAAATCTCACTGTTTTTCCTCAGTGAAGCAGTTATTCATTACCATAGAACTAGATGACTCTCTTATAATTTCCATGTCGTTATTATCAGATTTTATCCAAATAATTTACAGTGGACCAATCACAAAAATAATTGCAAAGATTCATATTAGAGGTGCGTACCCTGTGGTTATAAATAAAGGTATTTCTTCATTGCCCTTGACTATGAAGCAAGGACTACTTGATTGTCAACTCTGTTAGTAAGAATCTGAATCTTTATTACTCTCATTCTGGCTTTTCTGAATGAAATTTTTCTCACACCTTGAAACTATTAAAACATATTTTTAAAATAAGAGAAATTATTTCATATGTACCGTCAGGTTGTTGAGCAAATGAGGTGCTGTTAGTTAAACAACTTTCACCTAGCCTTGTGTGTTAGGAAGCTTGTAAAACAGTCACTGTGCATTGAGAGTAACTTTGTGCTGGAGTGAATTCAGTGAAGAAAATCCGCTCTTGGAGTCCTGAAAGGTGCCCCAGGCAAACTGTTTCCCTCATTAACCTCTGCCTGCCAGCTTCAGCCTCAGACAGACTTGCAGGGAAAAAAAATATTTTATTATTTCTATTAGTGCATTGGACTACTTGTTATATTCTTCAGTGGTTCCTTCAGTAGGAAGGGAGGTTTTTAATCAAAGGGCTGGGACAGTTTCTTTTATACCCGATCTTTGCCACTCCAAATTGCATTTGTGCATATTTGTCTATGTTTTCCTTAGCTGGAATATTTGTTTCCTGGAAAATTTTGGTGTAATCAAAGGCAATCAGTTTTTAGCGAAAAATGTTATTTCCAGTTTTTCAATTTAAACAAATTACTAAAATGAAGCCTTTTCATAAAATCACTAGCTTCTCTGGAAGCTTAATATCATGTGTACTTGATGAAACTTTAAGATCTCCTTGCATGTCCCTTAGCACTAGACCTTCTGAGAGATGTCATAGACCAATCTGAAGATGGCATATCTTATTAATGTCATGTATTACCAGAATATGCAGTGGTTTCCTACATGAATTGTGAGATCATAGGTGCATCCTGCAGAGTTTTAATTAGCCCAGTATTTGCCTGTATGAAGATACTGTCTTCTGTAGGGAGCTGTTACAGTTGTTGCTAGCAGAACACATTCATGTAGGAGCTCCTACCTGCAGGGCCTTCAGTCTCCTGGAGAAATACTTCATTACATAGAGAATCGTACATGCATCTATATGAAAATCGGTGATTTGATATGGTAGATTAGAGCACCATTTTAATAGAAAAAAAGGACTTACAGGAGGGTCTCCTGTTGCCTGAGCAGCTTTTCTCTGATTAGGCAGATGTGGTTATTTCACAAACATCTAAGTAGGAGGTAGAGAGGAGAGTGTGAGGAGATGGAACTTCATCTACAGAATTCTTTTTTTTTCATTGATGTGAAGCAAATCCAAACAGTCATGCTGTATTCTATTTTTATCCTGTACTGTTGCGTTCTAAATTGCTGCAACTATTTTTCCTGTACTTGGAGGCATTTGTGACTGATCTGAGTATGACAGGATGCCGGCTGAGCTTCTGTTATTATTAGCATTATTTGTATTACGATTGCTCTTACTTTTGCTACTAGAATATTACACTTCTTAAGTGAAATAGAACTGCTCGGTCTGAACTTGTTTGCATGATTGTATTTAAATACAAAATAAGAAAAAACGTATGTTGAAGTTTAGGTAAATGCTCATACAAAATGAACAAAATGAACAAAATCTCAGGAAAGGTTTTCCAGTCTATTAGATCAGACTGTAGTTGTTTTTCCCCTAGCTGCTTCCTTGATGTCTTCTGTGAAAGGCAGCAGCCATTACCCATTCCAATAAAAGCTGGCACTGAAGAGAAAGCTGGTAAGTTTAACTCGTTTTGGTGCGCTGTGTTTGTATGAGTGTATGTGTGTATGAGTGTGGATGTGGATGATGAGGCACTTTCATTTTTAAGAGTATGGTCTGTAGCATTCATCTGTGGATTTAAATAAAGTTGTTGAGAATATATGATACTTCAGCCTTAAGCTGTCAAAAATGAGATTCCAAAGTATTCAGCGGCACAAAATAGCATAAAAAGAGCTTTGCAACTATTTATCTCTGCTTGCCAGCTTGTAATATTGATGTATGATATGTCATAATAACGCACTGAAATGAATACAGTGACATAAAAAAAGTGAAGCTGAACGGCCACAGACGCTGAAATGTTTCTGATTCCTCCCTTTCTCCCTCTTTCATCCACACACACGCTCATGCTCAAAGATACACACACACATGCACGCTCTCACAGTGATCCTGTTATAATTCAGCTGCTTGACAGCCTACAGATAGGAGGTACGTTGGAGCCTTCAAAATAATTGCGCAAAAATGGCACAAGCTGTTTCATGTAAATCCCGAATCCGTGCTTTCTGTTGAACTTAGTGATGGTGGCAAGACTCAACACATTCTAAAATCCAGGTCTACTTTGAATTGTCCCTCTCTTTACACATTTGTGGCACTTTATTTTAAAGTCTTCATTTATATTTGTTTTTAAGACTTAGGGAAAAAAAAGTAGGAACACTGCTTTTTCCCTTACTTGTTCCTATGAAACTTTTACAGGATACATAAATATGTATAAGAAAGCAAGCAAGAGACACTAGCTGGTAAACTAGATAGTTTTTTTCCCTTTTAAATTTAGTAAGTTTTAATTTTTATTTAGGGAAATCCATTCACAATGGATTTCACAACATTTGTGGGAAAATTTAAAGTGCCTGACTATTTCATGCTCATTAATAGATATTAGAGGTGAAATTAAGTAGAAAAAAGAAGAAAAATATTCCCAACAACAGACTTGTTAAAAGGAATATCAATAAACAAAATCCCTGCGTTAAATAACATTTTCCCTTTTAGCCATTGACCTGGCAGCTAGTCTTCATCACTATCCCCATGTGTAAACAATAGCAAAGTACGTGATTATTAACCTAAATAAAATATATGACACTTTCTAAGTTAATGAAATAGAACAGTTAAATGTATTTCTTTTAGCATTAAGGCTGGTGTCTGGGTAATCCTTAGCATTCTGTTCCTTCAGCTAGGTCAGATATTCTATTGGCTTTGTTGGAGCAATGCCAGTGTGAATATCTATCCCATGATCTCTGCTTTGTCCAAGTGTCCAATCTTAACAGTTCTCAGAAAAAAATTTACTTCCAGAATCAATTTAGTTGCATGGGTGGAGCAGGAATCACAGTTTACTTTACTTTTTTTAGTGATTTATTCTAGCATAGAAGGGGACTATTTTCATCATCTTCCTTTCATTCAACCTCTGCTTTTCATTTTTGTTCTTTATTCTTTGCTCCATGCTTTGAGTATGCGCTTCCACGTCGAGTCCATCTTTATTTGCTGAGCTGCTATTCTCCTGCAGTCACTGATTCCCACTGAAATGAGCAATGCTACTTTTGTGACTCTAACAAAGAAAAATGTAACAAAAAAATTGCATGAGGACCTATATCTCTCCTTAATATGTTATTCAAAGAGCACTTGGTTATTATAATTTTATGCAAATATGTGCTACAAATCACATACACACATGTATGCACACACATAGAAAGGTGATGTACAATTAGTAATTGATTATGAGCAGAGAAAAGGGTAGAATACTGCTGGGGGGAAAAAAAGGTGTTTCTGAATGTGTAGTGTCTTGTTTGAAGTGGAAAAGAAAGTGACAAATCCAAGTGAGTGACCTGTCTCTACTGGAGAGCTTTGGAATAAGAGAATCCCCTGAAGGCAGTTGCTACTTGTTTCATTAGTCTGTGTATTTTTTAAAGCTTAGTGAAGTCCTTAGAAGCTCAGTGAAGAAACCCTTCTCTGCTAAGTCATTTTTGCCCTGTTGTCTTTGTGAGGATATGGACTCCAGCATGTTTCAAGATGTTCAAGTGCTGCATGTTGAAATCTTTCTTCCTCCTACCCCAAAATGTTATCCCAAGAAAGCAGCCCCACCGTGATTTTAGATCTCAATTACAGTCTGCTGTTGTACGCTATTGCGACAGCCACTGTGACACTGCAGCTGAATTACTTTTCCCAACATTTTCTATGTATTTCATGCTTTCATTTTAAAAGCAAGACAGATCCCCCCAAATGACCATGCCTTTGGATTTTGAAAAAAAAATATAAGGGATAACTAAAGATAAAAAGTATTTTTTTTTCTTATCATTATCTAAATTATGTATAAACATAGCTGTCGTGTTGATTGCAACAGTCCTTTCCACGTTAGGACTTTAATCATAGAATCATAGAATGCTTAAGGTTGGAAGGGACCTCTAGAGATCATCTAGGCCAACCCCCAAACATGTGCTAAAAATACTGATCAACATGTTATTATATACTGATTATTATATACTGTTATATTATATATATATATATATACATACTGTTATATACTGTTATTATATACTGATCAACATGTTATATATACTGATTAACATGTTATAACATGTTATATATACTGATTAACTGCTAAAAATACTGATCATGCAAGACCATATTTTATGGAGAAGATGAGACCTGACGCTTCAATATCTTTGGTTGCTTAACAGGAAGAAAAAAAAAAGTAGGTGCTTTTTACAATGTTTCTGAAGCACGAGCTTGCATCAGTTACATTTTTCTTAGATACTGGCTAGATTATGTGTGTAGGAAAGCTGCCTTACAGTTTTGATCCTCTGATAGTTTGTTTTTGTAACATCCATCTCATATGTCTATTCTTATTCGAGTGTTGTCCTCTAGTTTAAATAGCTCTTTTTTTTTTTTTTTTTTTTTTTTTGGTCTTTTTCTGGATGTTCATTTCACAGATTCATCTATTTAGATGATATTTTATATTTGTAGAAAAGTATTTATAGGCTGAATCCAGATCTTCCTTCAGCTTTTTGTTGCTAGACTGCAGAAGTAAAACACTTCTTGCTTCTTTTCTTAGAAACGATTCCTCTCTCCCTAGAACATCCCAGTAGCCCTTCTCTGCATCTGCTCTAAAACAAATTAGTTTTTCTTCACTGTGGGTGAGCAGAACTATGCTTAATATATCACGCATAGTCTCAAAATTCCTTGTGTAAGAAAACAGACACTCTCTTAATAGTCTTCAAAATAGCTAACCCGCTATCCTGCAGTAAAATGATACTGCCTTTTCTCATTTTCATCCATCTCTGAGTGAATGTATCTAGTTGTTTACTCATTCCACAGAACTGAAACCTTTGCTGGACGATAGAACCTGAAATCAGTCTTACAAGAACAGTCTGTTAGTGTTATTTTATAGAATTCATTCTATAAGATGCAAAATTATTTCTAAGACAATAGAGTTTGACACTTATTGAACATAATATGTCCAATATGTCATGGATTCTCAACAAACTATCCAAGGATACATAACAGAATTTGGTTGTCTTGTGATGATTTAAGTAGAGAGATAGGAAAAAGAAAAAACACATGAAGATTTTGTAATAAAAATTGTATCAGATATGCTGGCAGCAATAGTTCATAGAAAAAAGTCTTGGTTTTAGTCCCTTTTTTCTTCTTAAAATACTAATTTCATTATTTATTTCTATGGAGATGGCCATTGTCCCTGAAAAATCAGTTTCTGTGGTTCTAGAGTCCTTTTCACCTCTGCTAAAGGGTTTATAATAGCACTGAAGAGTGTGGCAAAAGTGGCACCTCTAACTTATAGTCATTAGTGGAAATTTGGAATCTTGTTAATTGCAAATGCATTTACATAATTTGGAAGTACCCTTATATATAGCGTAATAAATGTTAATGCTTTGATTTTTTAAGCCTTGTGTTAAAATGGTCACAGGAGCAAATTTAGGTTAGGCTTGAAAAAGCACTACAGTCAAAGGGCTAATGGAATTTTGCAGGAATTTTCTTTTAAATTTCCATGGCTAAATTTGCTGACTTAGCAACAGTTAGAAAATATAAGGGACTATATATCTTTAAATGAACCAATTACTCATTTCTTTTGGTTTCTTAGAAACACAGCCTAGTTCTGGTAATGCTAAAATCAATAGATTCCCTGACCCTAACTACTGCATGATAAAAACAAGTATTACGATCTCCAGGCACTCACATATGGTATTAGTAATTGCACAGGCCTGTATTTGACCTTAAATAATCAGTGAATGCAAGCACATAATAAAGTTGTTCATAATAGAGATTGCAGAGTGACTGATTAAGTGATTACTTTAATTTTTCTGAGAGAAAAATATGCTGACCTAGAGCTTAATGCATATCTTTGAGGAAATCTGTTGGGTCATTCTCCTCCTGCATAACAACTTTTCACTAGCAAAAATGGAACAATTACATGTGTAGTCATTATTTTAACTTCGTTGTAAATTTTCCAAAGTCAAATGACCTGCATCATTTGTGATGAGGAAAATGGAGTAGTAAAATTACTAATAGAAAGGTAAGTGCTTATGTAAATATTATTTTAACTGTAGCAAACTAGGGATTCACCTTATGCTTTGGAACATACTGAAACAAACAAAATAGCCAATTTGTCACTATTCTGTAGAAAGATAAAGTTGCTCTCAAGATGGCCTTTATGGTAAATTGTGGCTTTGACTCAAGCTCTAAATCCTGTGCTTCCCCATCAGTTTTACTCCTTTGCCTACTGCTGTATACCTCTTCTAGACCTCAGAAGTGGTGTTGCTGCTGGAAGATCCATGAGCCTGACAGACACTCCAAGCATGTTCTCCCCACCTGCAAGATGAAGGAAAACCCCAAGCCCCCAGCAGATAATATTTTTGTGGTGTTATCCGTGGACAGTAGGTATGCAGAGAAGGAAAATATAGAGATTGGTGTATTAAATTGAGGAAAGCAATGCAGCTGGATTAGTACAATGTCTAGTACAAGTATGACAAGTCAAAGATCTCTGCATTTAATTTAAATTTAATGAAATTAACTTTTTATAGCCAGAGAACTTGGGCATGTTTTGTATTTAAAAAATTCCACCTAGCTAGGTGCATATACTTTCCTCAATAAACATATACGGCCCATAAGAATCACAGAATCACAGACTGGTTGAGGTTGGAAGGGACTGCTACAGATCACCTAGTCCAACCCCCCTGCTCCAGCAGGGCACCTAGAGCACAGGGCACAGGGTGGCATCCAGGCAGGTTTGGAAGATCTCCAGACCACAGCCTTTCTGGGCAGCCTGTTCCAGAGAAGCTACTTAATTGGTAAGGAAGATCTTTTGAAAGTAACTGCTGTAGTAGTCATTAAATCTTTGAAACAGCAACTATTTAAGGTTCTCTCATACCATGTTTGGACTTAACTTTAGAAGGATTCAGAAACATCAGATTCATCCTACGGATGTTGGTAATCTGGAAAAAGGGATCTGGAAAATATTAGAAAAACAAAAGCACAAGACATTTTTCAGAGCTGAGAATAGAGGGGAGATTTCTAATACCATTGGATGAAACTTTCTACCGTGGGATAATGTGATGAGTTCCTATGGGGAGGTTGGACATGTGTTCTTGTGGAATATATATATATATTCCTTCCCTGTGGTTTAATCTGAGAATGCCAAGCCTAATTCTGTTCAGGCAGTGTGAACAACCTTTTTGCACCTCTAAATATTGATATTCTTTTCAGAAATGCACTGTTACATGTGGGAAATTTTTTTTCTTGAGAGGAAGAGGTCCTCCACAAACATGCTGGGGAAGAGATCATGATCATAAGGATCTAACCTGAGAGAATTGCTGATCAACCCAAAGCTGCTTCTAAAAATACAATAATACTGTTTTTCATGGCAGCCCAAACATCCCAAAACTTTCCCAAAAGTACCAACAAACAGGTAAGAACTAGAGGTCACGGTCAAGAAAAACTTAATTGATGTTATTTCTACTGACTTTTCTTCACTGTGCCATACACAGCATAGTAGCTTTCAGAAAATACTGCAAAAATATGCAACCCCAGTGTCCTAGAAGTGAGATGCTCTGGGAGAGGTCTGCTTTCACTTCATTGCATTTTTTTTTAAAGATCTGCTGTGAGAAAGGGCTGCAGATTTCAGATGTAAGGCCGGTTTCGAAGGACCTGCTCTAAAACTCTCTGTGTAATGATTCCTACTGGAAGGGAGACTAAGTTCTGAAAAAGGGAAGTCAAAGAGTAGTTTAAAGTATGTTTGCAAAATTCTATTAATGATGCCTGAAGGTAGTTTAAAGCCTGTGGATGTGAGGACTGTGCTTCGGACATTCAAGCGGGCAAGTTTTAGATATTTTGGGGGATATTAGCAAGGTCTTGAATTCTTACTCGCTCACATGAGTTCCCATTTTGACCTCAGTGAGTTTATTAATATAAGAACTCATATTTTGAGTTACATAACTGGGACAGGAATATTTTCCTTTCTCCTGATTTTGAAGTTGTGTCCTTTAGGTTCTTCTCTGGATCAAGGAACCTGGTGATTTTGAAGACCTAAATGGGGCCACATCAAAGTCTGGTGTTCTGCAGTGAGAATAAGATCATGATTACATGGGGGATTGGACTAGATGATCTCTAGAGGTCCCAACCTCAATCATTCCGTGATTCTGTGATTCTGTGATTACATTTCTGCATAATGTATGTCTTCGATGCTTGATTCTGTTTTGTTTTTTTTGCTCTGTAATGTTTTCTTTTGTGGGTATGGTGATGAATATTGCATATGGTAACACGCGCACAGTCTGCACAAGACTTAATGCATAATAATCCTACTCTTTCTGATTCATACCATAGTCTTTTTCCTTTGTATCCCATCATCTTATTTTCTTTTTCTCTGCAACTTTGGTAGGCAGTATTTTTTTTTCCTCTACAATGAAATCAATTATTTTTTCTCATTGCCAAATATTGATATAAAACTGCCTTATTTTTATTGTTGCTTTTTCTTTAATCACTTCATATCTCTGCACTTATTTTCCCAATATAAGCCTAAAAGAATTGAGACTAAGGTTAGCAAATTCAAGCTCCTATAACTTGTCCAGCTACTTCCTTATTTGTAGAGAAAATCCATCCTTAGCTACAGAAATATTTCTGTTTTTTTGCTCTATTTTTTGAGCAAAGTTTATTTCTATTATTTTGCACTTATTTCTAGTTATAAACGATATGGATTTGGTTGACTGTCTTGGTTCTTTTGCAAATAGGCTTGTAAGCAAGAACTTAAATACTGTTATTATTACGAAATCTTGCCACAAAAAATTATGACATATAAAAATGAAGTATTATAAAACAGAATCATGCAACTCTTCTGCTTCTGGCCTGTCCTTTCTGATATGAAGAGAAGAAGAGCGAGTGCAAAATTCAAGGTGACAACAGAACAATTTATGCAATAGTAATGACGTCTCATATCATAGAATCATAGAATCATAGAATGCTTAGGGTTGGAAGGGACATCTAGAGATCATCTAGTCCAAACCCCCTGTATACGCAGGGACACCTAAAGCACGTGGCACAGGACTGCATCCAAGCAGGTTTTGAAGATCTCCAGAGAAGGAGACTCCACAACCTCTCTGGGCAGCCTGTTCCAGTGCTCTGTCAC
>NW_010577482.1:32046-61902 GCF_000705375.1 Tinamus guttatus | reverse complement strand
TGCTGAGGCCACATCTGGAGTATTGTGTCCAGTTCTGGGCTCCACAGTACAAGAGGGCTGTGGAGCTGCTGGAGAGAGTCCAGCGCAGGGCCACAAGGATGATCAGGGGCCTGGAACATCTGCCCTATGAGGAGAGACTGAGGGGGGTGGGCCTGTTCAGCCTGGAGAAGAGAAGGCTGAGAGGGGATCTAGTCAGTATCTGTAAGGGAAGTCAAGGGAAGCAGTGAGGAGGATGGTGCTGTCCTCTTTTCAGTGGTGGCCACCAACAGAACTAGAGGAAATGGCCACAAACTGAAGCACCAAAAGTTCCAGAGGAACTTAAGGGAAAATTTCTTGACAGTGAGGGTGACAGAGCCCTGGAACAGGCTGTCCAGAGAGGTTGTGGAGTCTCCTTCTCTGGAGATCTTCAAAACCTGCCTGGATGCCGCCCTGTGCCACGTGCTCTAGGTGCCCTTGCTTGTCCAGGGGCGTTGGACTAGATGATCTCTAGAGGTCACTTCCAACCTTAAGCATTCTATGATTCTATGATAAAAGTCCCTCTCACTTGAAGAGTGCCTGAGTAAAACGAATAATTATATATGAGGGATTGTGCTATGTGTCTCAAGATAAATGGCTATGAATAGAGAAAGTCCAAATGCATCAATAGCTTGAATTAGAACTGGAGAGAGGAGCTAAGTATGTTTGTGCTTGAAACTGTTAACTCTACTCGTGTAATATTTGTAGAAGTTTGCAATAAGTGTTTGAATCAGGTGGGAAATTATGATCTGTTTACCTCACAGAAGCGAATGTTGGTGTGTGCAAGCTAGGTATTATAGCTGACTTGTCGAGCAAAATCTTGCCTTTTTCCTCAAATATCGGCGCTGATGTTTGCAGTACACCCTCAGAAGCTAAAGGGTCTCCTGTAAAGGGAAACTTGTACTGAACTCTCTTGTACGAAGAGAGCATCAAGTACTAGCCATGGTGTAATCTTTTTTGTTTCTTATGGATATAAAAGATTGAGTCTGACTTCTGTCTGTTATATCCATTTCAGAATGACTATACTTGCTTTCAACCTCTTTTTTCTCTTTCTTGAATATTATCCTTTATGTTTAATATCTGCATAGATTTTAATAGATGCACATGGGCAGAAAAGCTGCTATTTCTGTGTGGACATCTGAGAGCAAACAAGTTAAATAGCATCATCTGCTGACTGGATAGATGCGTCTATGTCACCTTGTTTCCCTCTGAAGCCTCTAGCAGCAGGACATCTACATGTGGAGCCTTAACTGCAAATTCAAACTTCCTGAAAGATTATGAAGGAAAAAAAAAAAGTATGAAAGTATGAAGAAAGGTTATGGGCAAAGACTGTCTATTGAAGCTCCAAAGAGACCACTGCTTTTTTTAACTGAAAGAGGTTCTGATTATAAGAAAGTAATTTCTCCTGAATTGTCTTTTTATTAGTGTCATTTGACAAGGCTCCAGTGGAGGCAGACTATCTGGAAAAGGTCAAATCTATGTTTCTGTGCTGTAGTTCATTGATTTTATCCCAGTAAGTTACACCAGAAAAATATTTGCCTCTTGGGTGACAAGTTTCTGAGTGTGCAGAACCAGAATTGTGCCTTACTGCTGCTGATTCTTCTGTGAGCATTCACTGACTCTCAAGAGAAACTTCTCAAGAACTTTGATGCAATTGCACCATTAGAAGTAGCAGGTAAATAAGAAAAGAGCAATTCTATAAATCCATCAATTTTCATCATTTGTCTTCTCGCTGAATGCAGAGAAGGCAAATACTTCCAGCACTCTTAAAATCTGACAAGAAACTTCAGCTCTTCCTGTCCCAGAGATATTTTAGGAAACCAGTTGTCACAGGCATATTCAGTTATAGTCACAGACAGCAGAAAAACTGATTAATGTCTCCTCAGACACCTGTTTCAAAGCACCAGTAGTTTTAAGGAATGAGATAAAGGAAGAGGCTTATTCTTTCCCATTATCATTAAGAGTACAAAATTACTGTTACTGATTCTATCCTGTGCCCTATCTAGAAAATTGACTTGATTTCTGTACTAATGGAGTCTACATGGTTTCTTTATTTTCCTTTTCTATAACTCCTTATGCATCTACTTTCTTCCCTCATAGAGGGAGTAATTAATAATGCATTGATTAATGTGACTTCTGACCTGAGGATACAGTGAAAATGGATTAAATGGACAAGATGAAGGTGGGAATTGGAGCAGAATGTGGAGCTCATTGAATTGTGTTGCTGCTTTTGCCCTGACAATATGCCTGTTAGCTAATTTCTGAATCAGCCTGTCTTGCTGGACAGAAAAAGATATTTTTCTTTCCTTCCTTTTTCCTGACGTAATTCAGTGTCTACGCATGGGTCCTTGGGCAAATGCCTTTGTAGTTGAGAAGTGCAAGCTGTTTGATGGGCACATAAGCGTAGAAATCTCTTTGTGGAGAACTATGTGAGTGAGGTCTCTACCTTTTCCCTGCTGCTTTCTCTATGCTCTTAATCTTTACTATAGGCATATGAGATAGATAGAGTGATATTCCAGGTTTGCTGCAGTGACCTGTTTGTCATTTCCCAGTGGTTAATTTTCCTGCTGCTTCTTCAGCTTTTCTGGCTTCTGCTGCCCAGCTGTGGAAGGTTTGGTGCAGAGACTGAAGCTTAGATGCATTTGTTGAATTCCAAGCAGTAGTTGTATTCTCCTCCCCACTACTGTTACCCACATGGACCACTATAACTAATCAAAAGGGGTTACAGTGCTTGAAATAAGATGCTAAGGTTCAAGTCTGTTCTGCATAAATGCTTAATCAGGGCAGGACATCTTGTTGCAACCCAAGCAAATAGCAAAGCAATACATAAATAAAATATGAAATGGAGTTGGTGGGACTTCTCTGTTTTGCGATATGCAGAGTCCCTGAAGAAGCTGATTTCGTAGCAAATGATCAAGGAAACTAGGAAGAGGTAACTGCAGCAGCAGACCCTTTAGTGAAATGCACAGGAGGATCGTGCACATGAACTCACAGCAGACAAATCCAGAGAGCTGAGCTGCGTGGAGCTGGCATAGGTCTGGCAAATCTCTTCATGCTCCTTGCCCTGTGCCATCAGCCGTGCACCACTGTGGTAGAGAGCAGGAGATATGTGCATGCAAGAGAGAAACATTTTCAGTTATGGGCATTTCTGTCTCTTTGCCTTCTCTCTCACTGCCCTGTCAAGGCTGGTGCAGAGAGTGTAAGGGTGTGAAACCCTTACAAAGCAAGTAGTAATTGAAGGGAAGTTGAGGAAACAAAGAAATGAACGGGCAGTGAATATTTTGACTTCCACTCCTCTGTATCTATTTATTAAATTACAGAGTGCAATGTTGAAATTAGAAGGATTAGTTTTCATTATCTGAGAAATTTCTCCCACCAGGACTACATTTGTCATCCTATATAATGAAACCTGATTTTGACAGGTCCATCTGTAAGCAACCCTCCACCATGAAAATGCTAAGCTGTGGCTCATCCTGCCACAAAAAGCAGGCCTGCATTTGAAGGGTGACTTTCCATCATGCCTCATCTGCTTGCAGTTTTATTTCTTTTCATTAAGGGAGCTTCTATTCACCGTTGTTCCGCAAATAGGATCTCATCTACTGCATCATCTTCATCTTGATAGAACTGATTCAGGACCTGATACACTGAGTAATTGGAATGACCAGGCAGAGAATGTATCTGAATTTATAAATAGGATCTGAACTGAAACAACATATAAATAGGTAATAAACCAATCTATAGATTTCCTGAGAAAGACTCATTACCAGCATCTAACATCTCCTTGATTATACCAGGAGATCCTTGTTCTCCTGGTATAAAATCCAGTTTATTACTTTCCTTTTAAAATAATGGATTATTCCATTGATCTCAGAGCTTTGTGAGCACAAGGTTTTGAGACCTTACTCTAGAAAAAAAATGGTGCTGTTTGATTATTCTTTTCCTTTTTGTGTTGGAGCATGGAGTAGTCACATGGGAAAAGTGAAGAAAAACTCAAGAATTTTTTAGAGGCTAGGCTTAGAGGTTTCTCATGTCAGATGTTCTTGATACACAGAATTTTTCCAGAAATTCACCATGGGAAATTCATCCAATTCTTGATTTTCTATAATTTATTTTGAGCATTTCAGTGATTCATCTGGAAAAAGCATTTTGAACAATTACCTCCTAAGATATGGATGTGTTTGAACATGGTGGTACTGTATGTACTCTGTTAATTGAAATTTTTATTAAGATTTTTTAAATATTATTTTAAAAGATCAGAAGAAACCCTTCCTGGTTTCTCCATTGCTTCTTTACAATAAACGAGATTAGAACATATGTTTTCAAAGATATTGAATGTAGCTGTAAACTAGATGAGAGTTCTTAAATTCTCAGGAAAATCTCAGGTCGGGAAGGGCCAAGTCTCAGGTTTCTACTTGTATTTGCAAGTCTGCTTTTATAGTCTTAGGGAGAACTTCTGCTTCAAGACAGGCCTAGATGCATCATTTCAATGGGAATAAATCACAAAGGAATTTTGCAGCTCTTCACACTAAAGCATGGAAGTGGGACAGATACCTTATTTTGTTTTGTTTTTCCTTTTTTCTCAAAGACATTTGAATTTGCTACAGTTAGGAATTAGACTTGTTAAAGACCAGTGCCATGAGAGTGTTAAAGAGGTGCTTGAACTTCTCTGGCATGTGCGATTTGCTCACCTGTTAGATGACTTGAACTGCAGTCAGGAAAACAATGTCCTCATGTACAAGTAGCAAGATCATGGTCATGTCATACCAACCTGCTCTATGCCAGGCATGGTCTTGAGTGGTAATTGGTATTTTTACTCACTTCACTCTAAGTTAATTTTGTATGGAAGACAAAAAGACATGGGTGCTATAACACCCATGAAAGTCTGTATAGTTTTAGACTATTAGCATAATTGTGCTCTGAAATGGCCAATAGTGGCCAAAAAGACGTTTTCATGTACAGACATTCCAGACAGTCCCATCACAAGGTTAGTTCTGAGTTTTATTTAAATCTCCGGGGTTAAGCTGTATACAGTGTATCTGTAAAAAGATTAATACTTGGTGGCAGACTAGAAGTGAGACTACATGGTCTTTTCTCTCCTTGGGAGAAGTAATACATTGATACTATACCATGTTTCTACCATTTTCTGAACTCTGAATGGTACAGCTTTAAAAAATATTTAGGGAAATTTTTTAATACAGTGGCTGCTTCAGTGTGATTTTTCTGTCATGTATATGAATACATATTTGATTTATAACAATAACTCCTGGTTATACTTTCCAAAGATTTTTCCAGGGAACTTAGACTCCTGAGTGACTGTGTCATTTGTAAAGTGATTCCTGAGTCTTCTGGATGCTTTCACCATAGATTTGGTGAAACAAGGTTTTAGTTAGCAAAGGCACAGATTCACTGAATACCTAGAGAGGGATTTATTACCTTAATAATCCATTTAATACACCATGAATTCCCCAGGCAGACAGCCTAAGGATTCTGCAGGCTGCTTCAGACTGAAATTTAGCCTTTCTGGTCCACCTTCTATCTTTGCCCACCTTTATAGTCACAAGTGAAAGCAGTGTATTTCAGTGCTTCAGCTAGTGAAAGCATTTTGAAGAATTAGCTGTTAATGCACGGACGTATTTCAATATTGTGGTGTTACACAGGATCTGTGAAAGCCCTAAAGCCAGTGATTCTGCTCACCCCCGCTCCTGGAGAGGGGCACACGGAGTCAATTCTGGTTAACAGAGTGAACTCTCTGTTGGCTGTGATGCTGTGTGACAGATGAAGGGGTAAAAGTAGTTCTTGCTTGGTTCTTTTCATCTTAGCCAAAAAGTGTGGCATTTTCTCACATGTTTGACTAAGAACTGTCAAACCATGGCAAGTTGTTGATTTATTTATTTATTTGGTCTTGTAGGTTGCTAGCTATTAGGTTTACAGGCCCTTGGGGAGAAGCTGTAGAAAGCAGAGCAGAGCATTTTCAGCTGATACTTTGCTGTTTTATCTTGATTTTACCAAGAACAAGAGTCCAGTGTAAGACAGAGAGCAGTTCCTGACATAAAACTCACGCCCATTGAGAGGCTTTGTGGGACTCTGTGGTCTATTGCAGTTAGGGGTGTGCAGCATATTTAGCTTTAAGACAGCAACAAGCTTAATCTCTGTCTTGTTATAAACTGTTGGAAATCAGTGACTGTGTCCATTTTGTCTGCCTAGAGATTCCTGAATGTTTATAAATGAAGAATTTTACTTTTTCCTTGTTATAGAATTTTTGACAGGTTGCTTTTTTCCCTCTAGAGTACTTCATTTCCTTGAACAGTTGTGCACGTTGTATAGGAAGAACAGCAATTTTCAATTTATAAATAATACTCTCACTTCTTGTAGAAAAAATAACTGTATTAAAATTCTAGTTGAGAAATTTATTTACCATCAAAATAAAAGTCATAGCTAAATGTCACAGTTACTGTTTAACTCTTTATCTTTTTCATGTGTATGTGCACATGCACGAGTGCAGATGTGTGCACACAGACGTACTATCTCTTTAGAAAAAGGCAAAACAGAAAAAAGTACTAAAATTGAAAAGAAACATGGCAAGAATTAAGAAATGAATATCTGAACATGTCTGTACAGTCCAATTTTTATACATGTAAACATGACTTCCTGTTTTTATGGGCATATAAGTAGGACAATATTTAATTACTATTCTCTGTTCACTGAAAATACTGAACAGATTTTGTTTCTGTGTTGCAGAATTGCATAGCCTAGAGTAGTAAGAAAATGCAAGTTTATACAAAATCCTTGATAGCTGCAGCCACAATTTGCAGATAATTAAGCTGCACGAGGCCAGTAAAATTCTGCTGATTGTGTGCAATTTAATTTTTCAATACTTCAGATAGATAAACCAAACAGAGGGAGCATCTTACTCCTTCTATGCAGATTTCAATACTTCAGATAGATAAACCAAACGGAGGGAGCATTTACTCCTTCTATGCAGATTACTCTACAGCACACTGTATACAGATACAAAGTGTAGTAGAGAGGGGTTCAGTCAAATCGGATCAGATGCTTTTACAGGGAGTGAAATGAATATGCAAAATAAGCTTCAAACTCTGCTTCAAAGTACAGAGGATGTAAAGCTAAAAAGAGACAACTCAGCAGATTTTTTTCAGTTTGTCAAGACAAACTATTTTCTTCTGATCTTTTTTTGTGCTGAAGCTTTCCTCACACATGCACACACAAATCATTTGATTTAGGTATTCAGTGCATGGAAAATTCGAGCCTAAATGATTTCAAAGTTCATGATAACATAAGTAAGTGAAAACTTTGCTTGGGAAATTTGGACAACCCTGTTGATAAATATTGCAACAATAGGTAGGGCAACAAGCCCTACCCCTAAGAATAAGGACAGATGCCTATTCCTTTTTCAAATAAGATGATTGCTTTCTTATGCTAATACCATTTTATGAAATGCGTTGCACAGAAAAACAAAGAATATCCATGAAATCAACTGCCCAGTGTTATAAAACAATACACTTCAAATTAGGCCTTTTTATTTTAATGGAAAGGCCTATACAAAGAGAAAATGAAGTACTGGAGCTTCCTCTAGCCCAATAACTTTTTTCTTTACAGCTACTGTCTGCTATTGGATATAAATGACACATACTTGTTTCACAAGTAGTGGTTTGTACTAGGCCTCAAACTTAGATCTCCTTTGTAAAAAAGGTTTTAAATTAACATAATGGATATAACAAGAAAAACAGATCAAGGGAAAAAAAAACTTGTGTTTGAATAAAAGGCATAGGTAGTTTCTCTTTTTATTTTCAAGTATGTTTTAGTTACACTAAGTCATTTAAGAGTATTTAGAGAACCCTGCCAGTTGGTTGAAGACAAATAGGCAAAAAAAAAAAAAAAAAAAGAGAGAGGGCAGGAATTGGTCCAAGAAATGGGTCTTCTGCCTACTGACCCTGTTTAAAGGATTGCACATGTAGGCTGGTAGTCAGGGCAGTTGGGGAGTTCCACTGGCAAGAGCTATTGCAAAATACCCCCTGCCCACACACAGATATTTCAACAGGAGTTAGCTGGAGAGTTCTAGCTTATCTCTGCAACTGAAAGGATGTCCTGTAACATGTTCCTAGGTTCCAACTCACCTGCCTACATTGAAGCTTTTGGTCGAACATCTCGAGGAGCTGCATATTCTATGACTGCAGACTAGCTAATCATTTCCATTAAGGAGATTTTCCAGCCTGTTTTCGATGTGATCCAAAAGCTTCTTTTGTGAATATCTGGCCCTTTGTCACGCACTGAAACCTACTGACAATAGCATGTTTTTTAAAGTTCTTTTCACTGCTTTCTAAAAAGTAATTTATGGACTTCCAGTGGTCTGTGAATTGAAGCCCAGTAGCTTCAGAAGCCAGTTGTTTCATAGAAAGCCAAAAGCCAAAACATAGAAAGGCTTTCTATGTTCTTAACTTTCTTTGAAATAATCTTGAGTGATAATCTTTTGAAATAATCTTGAGTGCTGCCTCTGAGGATTTAGTCCTGGGAATCCATAGTTTGCTTTCTTTTTTTTTTTTTCCCCCAAGAAGGACACAAGTACAAAATGGTATTTTATGATATGTGTAAGAAGTACATCTTTAGTTTTGTTTCCAGATGGTGTCTCAGATGATGTTTTTTTAAGCTGGTGCTGCAAATAACTTGTGTAGAGGCTTATGACTTGGTGCCATGTTCTTTGTAGTAAACTTTATTGTATTGAGTGCATCTTTAATACAATATAGAAGAAGAGTTTCAGAATGCTGGTTACATTTTTCATCTTACCCTTTCTGTTCGGAGATTTCAGTATGAGTCTAGCAGCAGGTGCCAAGGGGAGAATGTAATCATTTTAAAATCATGGCAGTAGCAACTTCTCTAAGAAGGTTCACTTGGGCTATGAGATAAACATCTATGCCCAAAGATATTTGCTGGTAAATTGCTGTTTTGTGTACATAAAGCTACCTCCTCAGCTTGCTCAGCTTCACAAGCCCTGAAGTTTCCATTCAGAATATACATTTTTCCTTTGATGTATTCACAAACTGACCCAGAGCTGGGAATCCACACTCTTGCTGGAGTTACCTGGGTCTGCTGACAAGGCAGCAGCTTCCATCTTAGGAAACACAGCTTCTGTGCCTGGTTTTTTGAAGTGCTTTGTCCCAATCAATTTCATTTGAGTTATAAAATACATTTTTCAAAATGCAAAAGAATACAGTTGCATTCAGCTTTCATGTTGAAGTTTTTACATGGGTGCAGTATAACAACTAACTTATAATAAATGGTTTGTTAAGCCATGGAAAACTTGGAAAGAATTAGGGAGGAAGTGCAAGAGAGAACAGCATTTTATTTGTACAAAAGGGAGCTGAAATACAAGAAGAAAGTACATTTTATTTTCAGTCTAATTACCAAGATAGAAGAATGCAATCTTGATTGAATACATGCTGAGTTAAGTCTTTGGTGTATAAACATCCTTCTTTACCTTTTTTTTTTTTTTTTTTGCATATATGTGCAGCTGTGAGTCCGTTCAGTTTGTTTTTCCATCCTTCCATCAGTGAAGCCCATGGAATAGATGAGTGGTTGTGCTGGTAAAGGAGCCCAGCTGATATGCAGCACTTTTGGATACCAGAAAGCATTACTTTTTCTCTGGGCAACTCTTTTCAGATTGTATACTAGTTTATATAGCTTTTTCTAGGTTGAAGGAGACCCTTCCCCACCCCAAACACCCACTTGCTTGTGTTTTTTAGCGCATAGAAGGGAGGCGAGAGTTTGAAATAGACCTAATATTTTGGGCCACTGTATTTTGGGTCTTTCCGTTGGCTGAAAGAACCCCTCATGAGCTGTAAGTGGCTTGCATACTACATATACATTTTTTCAGTGAGTGCTAGCCTATTTCTTTCTCTTTTCTTATAGAGCAGTACTTTGAAAGCTGGAAATACTGGAGGGGGCTGTGGAGAAAGAGGGAAGTTACTTATCTCTTAGGCCTATAAAGAAGCAGCTGCGAACGGACTTGATGGTATTTTTTAGCCTTTTAGTCTGAGACAAGTTAAAGTTGTTGAATGTTCACAAAAAATCCACCAGCCCGTGGGCAGGCAATCAGTTACTGGCAGCTGTATAGCTAAATTCTCTAATTGGCTTTGAAATCTTCAAGTGGCTGTTTTTTGTTTTACAGTCTCTCTGTGCTCAATAGCAAAAATTCTCTTTTTAACAGTATGAAGTATCCTGTTTACTATTGATGGTGGTAATGGAGTTTTGAGCTCCATTCTAAAACCTTCCCCTAGCTTCTAGCTTTCCTAGTACTGCATGATGATTTCTCTTTTTCTCGGGATATAATTGCAGAAGGAAATGGTAAGATGTTCTTAGTCCTGTCCTCAGTCAAGTCATTCTTTATGGTTATTAATAGTCCTGTGTGATCCTGTTGCTTTCTTCTAGCTTTGTTTCCAGATTTTCACATTTTATACAGGAGGATGCAGTGATTCTATTATGGTTATATTCCAAAAGCTGTTAAAATAATGATTCAGAAACCAAATAGCTAAGTTGTTCTGAGTGACTACAACACCTTTACTATAACAACAAAGGTATCCAAATTAAAGACACTGCCATGTCTCAAAATTTAAGATTTATTTACCTAATGCACCTCCAGATTTAATATATAAGCCTCTAACTCCACTAGAAAAAGCTACCATCAGGTTTTCACCCAGGTGTATGTTACTTTTTGTTATATATGTCTTTGGACTTTTTAAAATACCCACCTAGCAGGAAGCTCTCTACAGTATTAACATCCTGTTTGGAATGCAAAGGGCTGGAAAATATCCCAATTTAATTAGAAGAGAGAGGAGAAAGTGAAAGAGGCAAATCAAAGTCAAATTTATTTAATAAATAATACATTCCAAAGCTAAATACATTTTAGCAAAAGCCTGACTGTAGCATATATTGTAATGACAGAGAACTGCTTTCTCCTGTTGAGCATCAGCCATTAGGCAGTAGTCACTACATCATTTTAATTCAGCATCCCTTTCAGTACTTCAGAAAAAAAGTCTCTTTCTGCCTTTGGACAAATCAATAATTCTTTTGCAATGTCATAAACATAAAACCAGTGTTATGATTTTAGGAAGACATATCTTTTAGAATACTCTTGATAGCTTTAATCCTATTCTCTGTGACAGAAGAGAAGACTTCAAGATAATTTAGGAGGCAGTTAGATTTACAGTACTTTTAAGAGAGCACATAGAATAGATGTGGAAAGACTTAGCCAAATAAACTCTGCCTTAAAAGGCAGTAATTTACTTATACAGACCTATATAACTTTGGCTATCCAACAAAATGTGAGGATTGAATTTACATATAATTCTTTCTTCTTCTCCAAGCTCGTTGCCTAACAGCAAGGTAAAGGCAAATAAGAAATAGTGTACTCTGATGAGTTTGGTAGCAGCTCTGCTCACTTCTGCAGTGATAAGAAAGTGTAAGAGAACATAGGCTGGTTAGATTAATAGGATGGTAAGAAAGGAAAAAGTGCTAAGCCATGAAGTGCCTTTTAAATATGGAATTGCTCCACCGAGAAATTGTAACACACCCAGCGCTGCTGCTGATAAACTATTCAAAGCTACAAAATGTTTAATCTGTTAAAGAATGAGTAGTGCAAAAAACAGCTCTGTGAAAGCTCATCCCTCAACAATGCTTATGCCAGTAGACACTGCAGAGTAATCTTCATTTCTCTGTTTAATTTTATTGTGGGCTTGTATTTGCATTTTCTCTTCTGCTGACTTGATGCATAAAAATCATCAGTTATTGAATTCTTTCAATCCTATATAAGATTATTTACTGCAAAGACTGTGCTCCATTAATCAGAACTTTGGTTGTGTTCCTTCTGCTTTCCCTGCTCACTGTTTCTTGCTAAATTGTACTGAAATACAATCTGGCAACACATTTCAATCGCAGTATAGACAAGCGAATCTGAAACGGTGAACAAGAGGTAGGCAACAGACAGGTGGTATTCATTCCCTTGTTCTAATTAACAGGAAGAACTCATTTATATTGACAATAGATAATTCCTTGCTCAAAGGCATAATATCTCCAGAAAGATGAGGCTTTAGAGGAGTATCACTTCATCAGAGAAAACATGTATCACACTTTCACACACAAAAAATAGTCCATGGATTTCTCTATGGACTGAATCAGTTTCATTTTTGAGCAAAGGAGTTCATAAATTATCTAAGACAGCCCCATTGACTGCCAAAATGCAAAATTCTTATTAAAAACTCAGGACTCTGTATCAGACAATTGCTCGTGCATGCAGTATTGCAGATGAATGGCACAGAGCTTCAGCTGTGCAAGAGGGGAAAGATAATCAGTAATCTTTATTTCACGAAAACTTTGTGCACATTTTTTTTACTTGCTTGCAGCTGAAGGGAGTTTCTTGATGCAGAAAGAAAAATATCTAGTATATGTTGCTTTTACAGAAAAAAATCATGTCATAAGTGTAAAAATATCATAATCTTAAGATGGAAAATTGTTAGTATATTTTTTGAAAGAGCTGCTTCTTTTAAATAATGAATAGTTCCCCAAATTCTACCATTATTAATTGAAAGTCACTGATCCCTGAACACGGGCTTATAGTTTCATAGTAAGGAGGGTTGGAGAGAGTCTGTACTCCAAAAAACTTGCTTTCTCATTTCACAAAAAAATCATAAAAAGGAAACTTAATAATAGATGGGAAAATCTGGCCTAAGGAGACTGTGACCTGATGGAGGATTTGACTTCCTACCAAGATAGTGCTGCCTTCTGTTCTGTGAACTTACTCACATCTGTACAGCTCAATACATTTGGAAGAAAAATAAAATATATACACACTTATATTGCTATAATGTATTTATTCTTAGGTTTCTATGGATTTAGACACATTCCTGCATTATGACAATATATTTTTTGTAGGTTGACAGGGATAAAAGTAATGATTTGGGAGACATTAAATACCTACACACACACACAAATGCTAGTCAAGCCTGCTAAGCAATTGGTATTCAAGGAGACACCTGGGAGTGATTTTATCCAAAGGTGTAAAGCGAAAAAAAAAATTCTGCAGATGATTGATGCTTCTATCTGTTCCCTCCCATCTTATCATAAAATGACAATTTTGATATGACTCCTTTTATCCAGAAAGCCCAAGGATATATGTGTGTGTGTCTGTCTGCCTGTCTGTCTTTTCTTTACACAGTTCCTGGAGACCAAAAAGCAGACAGTAGGTGAGCAGTGACAGACACTATGTATGTATGTCCGTCTATGGGCACTAGCTTTTCCTCTTCAATCCATGTTTCTGTCGTGGCCTCAGTGATCTGTACACTGAAGGCCTCAGTCTTAAGCTAGTGAAGAACAGCATGTTGTCCGCTTGAGGCCTCAGCTTCTGAACAGAAGCTCCAAGTGAAAATCGGTCAGGAAATAGCTGTCACCAAAAGGTCTGTGATCTATTTGCAGGTGATTAATTGAGTTGTTTGCAGATAGTTGCCTTTCAGTATTTCTCACTCTATCTTTCCTTCCCCTTGGATCCTTGGATGGTCATGGAGTAAGAATGAGAATTCCTGCAAGCAGCAGAATGCACAACAGTTAAATCCATACTTGGTACACATGCTGCAGGCCCTATTTTTATAAGCCTGTTATTGTAAATGATTTCCTATAAACTCAAGATATTTCCTGATGGTGTACTTTGTCTCTGTTTACATTTTCATGATAATCAAAATTTCAAGGAAAACTGGTTTGTGGATTCTAAGTGCTGGACTGTCATCTACTATCTGGACAGGGATAAGGCATAGTAAGACTAAAGTTTGTTTGATCCTAGAGCTCAGTCTTTTAAAGTCATGAGCAGAAATCGCTAGTATATGTTAAATTTCTTCTAGACTAAAAGCCAGTTTCCAGATGTCCTCAATTACATAGCCCAAACTTGTGGTTAAAATTTGTAATTAACAGTAATGGTTAGCTTCAAGGAATGCCATAAACCTTTAGTTTAACAATGTACAAAAATAAGGATTTGGTCAATGCACTGAATAGAAGGCAACAAAATACTGAGTTGCTGGTCCTTAAGCGAGGGAATGAGGCACACCTCCTATTTCAAGAAGTAAGTAGGTGATCATATCATTAGTCTACATTAGAATGCATAAATAATAATAAAAAAAATGATTTAAGGGGACTAATTCAGTTACAGCATCTACAAATATTTAATAATGACTTTGTAATCTTAGTGGTGTCTTTAACAGGATGGTTTGGACAATGCTACTAGGTAATTAATAATGACTTTGTAATCTTAGTGGTATCTTTAAGGGGATGGTTTGGACAATGCTACTAGGTGTTTTTACTTAAGGCAGGCGATGTGGCCTAGTAGATAAGGTGTTGAGCTCAGCAAGGATGGCTGGAGCATAATGCAGGTTCTCCAATAACACTGGTCAATCTGCTCAGCTGTGGATGCTGCTCTACTTCTAGCCCACACCCCAAGGGTTCAGCTGAATGCGCTGCAGGCCCTGTTAAGTAAGTGCCTCATAGCTGTGTGGCTGTGGCTCAGTTCTACTGAAAAAGTTTTTATTAAGAAATTCGAAAGTACGTGAGTTAAAACCATTCAAGATAAGAAGAGTAAAAACATTTCAGAAATGTAGTAATTGAGATGGTAGTAGTTAGTAACTCAAGGATACCAGAGGATAAATACTGAAGTGGCCCTAAGGAAAAAGAACAAAAAGCAGAGAATTAGAAGACTCAGCAACATCAAGGATCAGCCAGTTCCAAGAAGTAACAGGACTGGTGAGCATTTTAATGGTTAGCCTAGTTGCATGTAAGTTCTAGATATCTATTATGTTAACCAGTAAATGATATCTGAGTAAACTTAATTGTGTATGATAAAAAGATTCATGAACAAAAATGATTGAGTGCGGCTGGTTACACTCTGTCCTACTCTTGTTCTTTCACTTGGTACCACTTGGTGTAGGGACATCACCAACACCAGTCAGAAAGGAGCTCTGTTCTCAGCTGGAACTGTGGTTCACTGGTTAAAATAAGAAAATGAAGAAAAGGTTCATATCCTGATTGTTTAAGTATTTTAACAGTAACGTATCTTCAAGTCCTGAAGAGTCTAATGGTTTTCTCAGAGAAACATATACTTGGAGGGCAGGTGATGTGGTCAGAGATCAAGGCTGAAAATACAATAAAGGTTTTAAAGAGGAATCTGGAGAAGAAATTAGAGGCTGTTTTAGAAATAACATGCAAGTGCCACAGATGCTTGTTTTTAGTACATATTTGATCTATAAAATATCGAACAATACAACAAAAAAGGGCATGGGTTGTATAATGCAAGAGCATGCTCTAGTTAACTATTTTATGCTGTTGAGCAACAACATAAGGCAATATCTTTACTGAGGAAATAAAAAGGATTCAGACAACTTTGTGTATAATAAATTCAGCACATTAAATCTGGCAGCAGCAGATCACAAGAAGCAGAATTCCCACAGAGATGCAGAGCGATTCTCCATGTGAGTTTTCTGCTGATCTTCTCACTCAGCGATGAAAAGAAATTGCTCGCCTCTATTTTAGCCATGAATATTCTCATTTCCATAACAAAATATTAGCAACTCCTTTATATAATCTTTATCCTTGATATTAAAATTACTTATCCAAAATGAATGCCTGCCAGGCTGATATGACACTTATAAGATTACAGGCTTGCATGTGATTCATCATTTTTCATCTTTACTTCTACTTTCTGTAAAAATATTGATTTTTCCTATATTCTGATATATTTAAGTATTTACTGAGAATCTAAATGAGGATATATTAGCCTTCTTTTTCTAACTCTACATTAGTCTCAGAGGAGAAGAACACACTCGAACACATCCAATTTAATTAGCATAATTTTTCTTACCATTTTAAGGTAGCACTACGTAGAGAAACTGAACGTGTTCAAAAGATCATGAGAATTTGCATTTGAAAATAAGTTTTTGACTTACAAAAATATATCAAAAAGTCTGATTCACACATGATTTTTACTCTGAGGTGCATAAACTACAGAAAGCTGTATTGGAATATGTTATCGGCTCAAACAGTGAAGAGAAAAGTATGTAGCATCCTGTAATGAAGCAGGAAGACACTCTTTTCCATATGACAGGGAATCTTCTTGAGGAAGGCACAAATGAGCTATAAGGCTCATCGGACCTCGTTGAAGTAAACATTACTTAGTTAGTTGAATATTGGTCCCAGTAAATGTGATGAAAATCTGGAATAATTTATTTGCCCTCCAAAAGTATTAGCATGCTTTATCTTCCTTAATAGAGCTGGAACTTCAAAGTCAGAATTTTGTGTTTTGGATGCTTTTTACTTCAGTGGACTATTTACAGAGATGTGGACTATGCCTTAGATGTATATATTGAGTATTAGGAGACATTAGCATTTAAGGTATTAGGGCATTTGATGTTGAGTACACAGCTAAGTACTGTTGAAGGAGAGTGAGCAGAACTGGGATCTTCAGAAGAGGGGTCAACTTCATATGTTAACAGCAATGTTAAGGTGAGTCACTGAGGCCCTTTCAAGACATTTTGCTGTCTGGAAGAGTTTCGCAGACATGTAATATGTGCAGTCTAATATATTCCTTTTTTTCTTTTCTTTTTTCTTTTTTTTTTCCCTTTAATTGTTCTCAAGTATTTCCTATGGGATTAAGTTCTGTCTAAGCAAGATGTGAATTAGCATCAGAGGAAAGGATCAACTTTATCTGAGAGACGGATATTACCTCTTATTATCTGTTCAATTTGATAGTTTTTTTTTTTTTTTCAATCAGAGCTCCTATAATAAAGTCCCTGTTGGAATGGTAAAAGCATCTGAACTATTCTGGTGGATTACTACATCATTCTGAGGGTTTACATAACTGAGGCCATGTAATTAGTCAGGAAATTTGTACAGAGGAGATAATTAGTGTAGTAAAAAAAAAAAAGCGTATAGCAGTTTTTATCCATCTACTTTTTTGGTTTTTGTTGTTTGTTTTTTGAATGAGCTACTCAAGAACATAAAAGAGTCTGTAATGATAAATTTCTTTGATTAGCTGTGAGAAAGGGAAACATCATTCCATTGACTTTTCAGAATATTTTAGTATACTTGAATCAAACTGTTGTCCTGTCTGCCCCTGAAATCACAGAATATGCTGTTGGTGGTAGATCTGGACAAATAGAGGGCAAAGGGATGGTACACGTTAGTTTCAATTTTAATGAGAACTCATTTCTGAACATAGTCTTAGATGTCTGTTTTTCTCTCCTTGTATATTTAATTAACTAAATTTAGTAGCTTGAATAATTAGACAAAGCTATATTAATAGATCAAAATCTTAAATTTGCTTTTGATGATGTTGTGTACATATTAACAATTCAAATTGTTGTGTTTGAACTATAAAAGTTCCCAAATACTTATAAACTATCCCAGTTTTATCTTCAGCTAACAAGAGAACTATTCAGGAAGCAAATTCTTCACAAATTTTGTATAGACCAGGAGTAATTTGTTGATGATATCCAGAAGCAGTTCTCATTTTATACTTACGACAGAATCCAGAAGAGGCTTTAGCACTGAAAAGCTGGACTTCAGCAGAATTTAAGTGCCGTCCAGAAGCAGTTCTCATTTTATACTTATGACAGAATCCACTGAAAAGCTGGGCTTCAGCAGAATTTGAGTGCCTGTCTGTAATCACAAGAGCCTTCTCTTTAAGTCATACATGTAAAAGTGTACATTAATCTCAATTTTACCTATCCAGATTTCCTAGGTGCCTTCATATCTGCTTCTTTGGAAGCTTAGAACTGCTGCCCTCATAGCAGAGTTGAGTGCTTGTCTCAGTCCTATGCCTGCCTGAGATTTACAGCTGAGCCTAATTCTCTAAATTTAGAGCCTAAATTCTCTGAAAAAAACCAAATCTACAACTATGCATGGAACAAACATTATACTCACAGCACTGACTGTATTTACAAATGCTGAAATTGATACTTCCCAGCTTTAATATGGTGGAAAAAAAAGGGCACTCACTTGGATTTTTTGACCTTTTTGAGAAAATGCAAATTCTTATGTTCCCCAGGACTGTCCTTCAGTCAACCATTCTGCAAGGAATGCCCCATCTTTGGTCAAAATGGCCTTGCAATGAGGTCATTTTCTGCCACGGCTCTTAATATTCATAGTCTCTATTTGTAGGACTACTCCCTCTTAGCCAATGGCTATTAATACAGAATTCAAAAATGAGGCCTGGAGTAGGAGCTTGACTCCATTTTAGATTCCTTGTTATTGGAATGTCATGTCTTGTCCAGTTTTGCTTCCCTTTTTCTAGCACCCTTTGAAATAGAAGATGAAAAAAAGCTACTCTACAAAGCATTATAGAGCTGGTCTCTCAAGCTTTGTGCATATGTTTAAGTTAAGGAGCAAAATATTTCACTTCTGTTTAGTCCCAAGACATCTTTCCTATGCCTATAATTCTTGCTATTTTGAAGCAAAAAATTATTTTGCCTTATGATTCCTAAATTCTGTACCTAAAAGCATGTCCTGAATTTTGTTAACTCTGGAGAGAAGGAACAAGTTTTGAATCCAGCACTTGCAAATCATTACAGACCCATCTCTGAGGCAGTGAGAGTAATTATACAAACATAAAATTGCAGATTTAATGTTGAAGCTGGTTAAATAAACATGCACAGATGTCCTGCTTAGTGAAAGAAAGCTGAGTGGTAAATACATCTCTGCCTGAGGAAGAATACAAGAATATGAAAGGGACTCATGAATTAAAAGAAGGGATAACAGTAAGGGGAGTGTGAGAGGAGCAAAGAAAATACATATTTTGGTTTAAGCATGTAGTTGCATTTAATTAAAACACAATTTGTTCAGTTGGTTCTGAATAATGATTTTCATAGTTTTTTAAGCTCACTCACAACAGCTGACAATACTTTCTTTTTTCGTAAGAACTTCATAAGAATATGCAGTTGGCACATGTTTGAATAATGTTAAACACTATTAGCCTTCTAATAAACTGGGTTAACCTTATCCATCATTTAAGATATTAGTAATTATTGCACCAAATATAATTATATTTTCATACTGAAATTCTGTTAGAGGCTTTAGTGCTTCTTCAGGGTTTGATTTCAGAGCATAGAATAAGTAAAGCTCTGTTTTTTTTAAGGCATAGACAGTCATGGCCAGGTTTCCTTACCCAAAGTAACTTATCTAAAATCTTTCTTTAGAAAGTTCCTACAATTAATATCCAAAAAGTGTTTTAGATTTTTCAGTTTCACCTTCTTAAAGGAAAAAAAATCTGAAATAAGTAATTTTGATATCTTTTTTGAGTGCTTTATAGGACAGAGATACCTGAACATTCCTAATCAGTAAGAGCTCGTGATATACTGCCAAACCAAAATACTGTCAGCCTAATTTGAGAGGCGAATCCCAAAAGTTACTGAATATTCTTAGCATTTTACAATGATTTGAATCCACAGTTAGAATCCAGACTTAAAACCAACTGAGCTTCTATCTAAATGAATGGTTTTCTTTGTGTTTTGTAGCCAGGGTCACTGTCTGTTAAGAAATTTTCCTTGTAACAGACCTATTACATATATGTGTTGCAATCTGATAAGAGGCATATAATAATGTAAGAAATTCTGAAAGCAGTGTCTGTCAAGGCAGAATTTTTTTACTATCGTTAACTGGCTACTTACTACTATAAATTATGGAGATTGAGGAATGCCCTTTGCCTCCTGCTGCCCTGTTTCTTTCTATTACTAATAATATATAGTAGAAGGACTACAAGTAGATCAGTAAAATTTCCTGGAGTTGTCTTTGAATTTGACTCTACAATTTTTATTCTGAAGAAATTGCATTTGTTCACAGCATGGGCTATTATTTGACATATAATAGATTTCCATACCTTTATTTATAAATAATGTCAAATGTACTCATTAAGACTCCAGCCATTCTTCCCAACAAACAATAAGGAAAGTGAAAAGCTCCATAAAAATGAGAACAGTTCCCTTTTTTATTAATACTGAGCGTTTGATTAAATTCTTTCTTACAAGAGGGCCTAGAGCAGATGTCACATTTTACAGTTAGTGGTTGAGTTTGGATTTTTCTTTTTTTTTTTTCTCCTCAAAGTTGCAGTGTTGGAAAACCAGCGGATTAATTTCAACATGGGATCGTCTTTACCAAGGACCTGTTATGATATTCAGCAAACCTTTTTCTTCTTTACCCACCTCCTAAATATTTTTCAGCTTTTCAAATATGTCTATAATATGTCTTTATTTTCATAAAATATTTTTGCTAATAAGTGCAAGTTAAAACTTGGCTTGAACAACAACTTTCAGTTGCTCACTCATTTGCTTGCTAAGTGAAATAATTAGTCCAATAATTGCTTTACTACACTTCTATTCTGATAGGCTGTACTTCTGAGATGGATATTTGCTTCTTTCTCTACAGAGCTGAATTTCAATATCCTACTTATCCTGGGTATCTTGTTTTTTCCTGTAAGGATTTTAGCTTGGTCAACCCATGTATTATCCTACTATGGGGCATCCCTTATCTTTCAGAAGTTTTTTTTTTTTTTTCCTCCTGGTTCCTGTTGTCTTCAGTTAAAGCCTGAGGCTGCAATTTGAACTCTGACCTTCACGCTGTACAAGAATTGAAAATCAAAAATTGGATGAAAACATTTCCTGCAAACATGTGCTTATGTGGAGGTAGAAGCGACCCGCTGGGGCTAACAAAGGGATGGTGCCAATGTCTAGTGAGGTGATTTATAGTGACACAAGTTCAACCAGGCAATACTTGTTATTATACATACACCAGTGTGGCATTTATTTGGTTCTGACTTTGATAAATCGTAGCTCTAGAGAATGTCTTGATAAATCAAAGTGGTGCCTACATAAGATAGAGTATTCCCCCTATGTAGTAAAAGAAAACCTAACATACTGCAACACTGCAGGAAGTCACTAGTGCCTCTAAGAAGCAGTAGTAGACAGGACACAGCACACAAATTGTTATTTTCATGCAGCTCAGTGCACTCCTAACATTTAACCGCGTGCTGAAGTGTCAGCCTGCACATAGCTGATGATCAGAAAATACTTGTAACTGGTTACTTGCCCTGACTCTACAGCAATGCAACCGCGCTGACTTTAATAGTCCTAATATTTAGCGCATGAAGATCAAATTCTGAATTGATCAATGACAGTGGAAGTAAGAAAATGACAGTGGAAATAACAAAATGACAGTAAAGTGCACATATTTTGTGGTACTAATATGTAGTCAGTAAAAGGAAGGAAATGGTGGTGTAACTCACCTCCCTTTCCAGTATTTTCTGAGTACTGATCCTGTAGAAAATGCATCACAAGTTTGTACACTTACACTTTCAGCTGTGTATCATCACAGCTGTTTCCAGGTAGCAGTACATGTAGGGAGGTTGGACTAGATGATCCCTAGAGGTCCCGTCCAACCTCAAGTGACTCTATGACCATGTTTATAGTTAGAAAGCTGAAATATATTCATTGGTAACTGGATCATAAAAATAAACTTGAATGATTACCTGGTGGAAAAGTCATGACAATGATATTTAGCTTCTTTAAAAAACTACCTTGATATCAATTTTTGAAAACACTGTAAAAATGAGAGGTGAAAAAAAAAAAGAGCAAGATTAATTACTTAATGATTTGTTCTTATGGCAATTTTTGAAGATAATATCAGTAAATTAAGTGTACAGAGCGAGAATATGTTCACAGTAAATTAATGAATTAATGACAGTAAATTAATTAATTAATTTTTCCACTGGGAGTCCAATTCTGGATGAGAGCCAACGTGAGAGGAGTGCAATAGCTAATGTAGTAGAGGTTAAAAAGAAAAAAAAATGTGTAACTTTGACATGACTGGATGTGGTAGTGGAGTCTACTGATATATACAAGTGATTAAAAAGTATTGGATAGAAGCTGTTATTAGTGTTAGGACAAAGATGTTTCCTGCTTCATATTATAGAAAATAGAGACTTTTCTTCATGATTTCTGACTGTCAATTTAACTCATTCTTTACCAGAGTTCCATGAGTCCTTGTCATAGAAAAGGGTGTTATGAAGAAGGATGTTATTCACTATTTTCTGAACGTGGCAGAATTGCTGCAATGCATCACCTGATTGCACAAGGAAAGGAAGGGATGTAAGTTTCTGGCAGGAGAAGCAGACATGTATCACAAGAATTGCAGAGGAATTTTTGTTCAGTGCAAAGACCAAGGGAGTTTTCATGCTGTTTTGAATGGCAAATAAGATGAAGTTTCTGTAAGAAAAGCCAATTTGACAGTTGACATAGGTTACTGTGACCTTTCAGAGTTCATAATCTGTTTTTCTTTTGCATTTGAAAAAATTTCTTCGGGGGATTAGGAAGCTGCTGAATGTAAATAGAATCTGTGAACACAGATAATGTGAAAGGCAACTGCCAAGTCTGCTGCTCCTCTGATTAGGGAACACCTGGAACTGGTCTTTGTAAACCCTGATGGCAGATAGTGTTTTAGCATATATTCTGCTTCCAAGTGCAGATTTATTTCTGTAGCATACTTTTTTTTTCCCTAAAAACCTTTTCTACTGTGGTGTTTTTCTCATTCCATATACTACCAGAATCAAGAAAATACTTTTGCAGGGTTTTGGCTGTAGATGGACAGACTACATTTTATTGTGAAGAGAATTCAAGAAGAATTTTAAATTGTTTTCATTTTACACTTTAAATTTCTCTAATTCACAAAGACCCTAATCCCACAAAGACTTGTAGTTGTACTTAACTTTACTCAGTGAAGTCAACAAAGCTGACATATAAAAGTAAGCAAGTGTAAGTCTTAATAAAACTGAGACATTATTTTGTAGATTAACTCTTATCCAGAGTAGTCTGCTGGGGTGTCCTGTGGTGGTTTTCCAGTTTTACAAACAATTTATGCTTGCTTACAGCATTCCCTTTTGAAAGTTGGTAAACAGCTTTTTTTTTTTTTCTTCCTTAAAACCGCGAGAAATTCAAACTTCTCTATATTTTCTCAGAAAAAAAAAATGAATGGGGTATGTGTTTGCACAGTTTTCTGCAAACACATCTTTCCAGCAGTTCAGGGAGGTGGCTTTCACACAGCAGCTTGAATATTTACTTGTTTTATGCAGTCTGCTCCATCTGTCTGTTAGGTTTCGGAGGCTGTTGGATGTCTCTCGGAGAACTGTAAGCTGCAGTTTTTCTTCCAAACATTTTCCAACAGCATCTGCATTACTGAAAAGTTTTTTTCTCAGGTGACTTTTTTTTTTTCCAATTCTGTTTTGTATTTTAAAACTGTTGGAAAAAATCTTTTTTTTTTTTTTTTCACTCCACTAGTCCCTTTATTTTTTGCTAGAAAAAAGTGGGAAAAAATTTGCTTCTTTTAGAAATGTGTGAAAATTTAACTGAAAATAATTTTAGTAAATCTGAGACAACAATATGGTATTTTTAGGGTGAAAGTAAAAGGGAAAACTTTGAGAATTCTAAACATTTTCCCCCCTAAAAATATCATTTAATCTTTTAAGTATGTAAAGGAATAAAATATCTAACAGAAACAAATTAATATATGAAATATTTTAGGTATTTTGTTTTTAAATGAAATGATCAAATAGTGAGCTGATAAAATAATGTGTATTTAAACTGGAAATGCAAAAGGAAATGGCTTGAGGCTTGAAATTCAATGGAGAGATTACATTTTGTGAAGCCACAAAGCATCATTTTCAATGGCACAACTGTAAAATATAATGTGAGTTCGAAAGACTGTGAACTAAGCACTTGAAGTCAAGGATACACAGTCCTTCCTGTATTTTTTTTCCCCAGAACAAATGGGAGATGTCATCTCTGCACTGTTGATAAATAAGGCTTCCCTGATTTTTGTCTTCTCCTTTCTGCTTAAATGCTAAAAGTGAGCAACACCTATCAAATACTTACTGCATGTCATGTGTATCTTAACTTTGAATTTTGCTTCTAAAATATTAAGTATAACAGAAAAACTTTACTGTTGATTTTCATGTATGTATTGATAGAATTATGAATAATTTTCATGCAATTTGTTTTCTGATTTATTTCTCATACCATTTTTGATACTTTGCCTGTCATCAGGACCATACTGTTTATGAGTTCCTTTAGTTTTGAAGCTTACAGGAAGCTGAGGCGTAAAGAAGCAGAGAGTTTTTTCCAAGTATGGTTATTATGCTAGAGTGAGAGTCAAGAACAGCATGAGACTGTTGATTATTCTAACATTTTAGCAGTTCTACAATTTCACCCTCATTGTAGTGTTTATGGAGAATTGTGCTTCATGCAACTTTTCTTGCACCATATGAAAATAATAATTAGAATGTACCATTAAATGAGGAATAAAATTTGTACCCACAGGAATGTACGAGTTTGAATAACATGTGTTTGATGCATAGAGAATTGCTGTTTAAATTTGTCTAGAAAATGTAGTGATGTAAATGGGAAGTGCTTTAATAACTAGCAGCAAAAGAGGAATCTCAACACAGCATCACATGTGTCATGTGATAATGGAAGGGAACTGACAGGCCCCAAAGGCAGGAGTTTGCCCACTTCCACCTTCTTGTTCCTTCTCCCTGTGCTGGGACAATTCAGCTTTTGCTGTTAAGTTTCATTAAATAACTACAATTTGTAGCACAAGTTGCTGCATTCCAGCTTTTCAAAGGTCAAATCAAGAGAGTTCATTCTTTTTCTTAATTGTGCCCATGACCATGCCTGTGTTGCTGCCTGTGTCTTAGACAGAGGAGTGGTAACTTGAGGGAGAAAGACATGGTGTGAGTGACTGCAAAGGGCCTGTGACAGAGGAACACAGCACATGCCAGACCCTGTGTGACTCCAAACATTCAGGGTCCTGGAATCAGAGACCCAAATCAACTCCTTTTTAGGATAAGTCATGAACTGCAGAGGGAAACTTTGTCAGTAAAATACCCGTGTGTAAGTGGGTCCTGCTAATGCGACAAATCTGATGAGGATGTGATACTTAAGCCTTGTTGTGTGTTAGGATGACTCCTGTACTTAGTTACATTTTTATTACATTGCACTTGATTTTGATTTGTTCTCCATAGGAATACAAGCCAAAAAATCCTCTCACCAACTGCAATATGTAGCACAGGATATATCAAAAATGTGAAGCGGTCCTAAGGGAGCTGGGATATTCTAATGGCCTAACAGGCAATATAGCCTAATATCTGTGGAGGGATGTGGGGGAGAATGGTATGGGGTGACATAGAGAGGGGTTTTTGGAAAGACCTGTAGAGAGGTCTGTAGAAGCTTTCTTCCAAAAACATGTTTTTCTTTGGGATTGGTAGGCACTGTGAGCTCTTCTGGTAACAGTATTAATAGCGTACTTTGCAGCACACTGCCTGAATTGAGGATATTTATTCTTGCATAGTTCATAGAAAAGTCCTTCCCTTCCCTCTTGTGGCAAGATAGACTGCAACTCTTACACACTGTAGCTGTCTCCCTCTGGTGTATTCACATCTGGAACAGCTTTGCAATTAGGATATCATTTTCCATTAAGATACAAGTTTTGATTTAATCATCATCTCCAGTTAATTATCTTAAGAGACTTTAAATCATCATATTCATCAAACTCCAAGATCATTATCTTTTTCTTGATCCTTAAAATTGCCTTTATTTTAATTGTCATGGCTAAAAATCCAGGTTAGAGCTGTACCGTTCTGGGTAAAACCTGAACTGATATGTATAAAACCATTTTATGAGACACTGCCTCTCCCCGTTCCGATCTCAGTGGGGTTTATCTTAGAAATGGTCCTTGCCTTATATGTTGAAATAATTGTTTTATTTTTTCCCCTGATCTTTGCTTTTAATTTTTCCTCTGTTATGCATTCATAAAAGCTTCAGCCTCACTCTCTCGGTATTTACCATCTCATTTACTTTTTTTAAATGTGCATGCACATTTTTAAGACCATTTTGCATTCTACCTGAGCCATAATATGTTGATCTGAATATCTCTTAATAGGGCAGAATTAATATTTCTAAATATTGCTAAGTATTTAGAAGTTAATATTTAATTAATAATGATTAATAATTCATATTCCACATCCATATGAATGTAGAATCCATATATAGGATTGTAAGAAATGCGGCATTTCCTAGAAGAGCTAGGAAGGGTTCTAAGAGCTACAAGGAACATCAGACTGGAGGGCATTTTCAGACTCTTTTCTTTCCATAACATCTTAAGTCTTTCACAAGATTTTACTCTAGAGGCTGTTTTTCAACCTGACTTTTGCCCAAATTGCCTGGCTCTTAAGTCAGAGACACTACCAATGGGAAAGACTGATTTTCCTTGACTGCTGATACAGTAGGCTAACCAAAGATAGTATAGAAACATGACTAGAAAACTAATACCACATTTTGATGCCGTTAGGGGAGGATTCAAGAGTCGTTCCCTCAATTTAGCCTAGACTAGCATCCACTCTGTTTCCAATTATCACACCGTTTCCCCATGTTACTCATGCTGCTTGTCCTTGGCATTGAAAAATAATCTGCGCTGATGTGAGAGCTGTGCTAAAAATACTTAGCAAGATTTTGTAATATTGTTGTTTACCTCCTTTGCCTTCTTCTGTTCTGACTTCCCATCTTCATCTCTTTCTAATGTTTGCTTTAGTCCTTGCCTTTTTGTACGGTGTAATACACTGAGATTCTTACTGTACAGATGCCGGCTGCAGTTGCAGGGGAATGACAGTATTTGCTGATCCTAGTATTTGATTACTCAATATCCAGCAAGATCTCAGCTAGCAAAATAAGAAGAACTGTCATTGCAGGCTTAGGACTCAGTATGAACCCTCCGTCCAGCTTAGCAGGGTCATTCAGCAGTTGGTGCAGTCCATGTTCATATTACAGTAATCTCCAGGAACATTTCCAGGGCTATACCTGGATGAAGTCTAGACACATTTGAGTAGACGTTGCTTCTGCTCAGTCTAGAAATCCTTCAAATCCATAGCACAGGATTCAACTTTTAGATTCACATTAAATGTCTGTGATCTACTAATATTTTTTCTCTGTCCCTGTCCTGCACGGTTCAGTGTAATCAGACTCTTTCATGGTCATATGAATTTGTGCTGCATAGCCCCCTTCGCAGAAGCCTCTGCGAAGAATAAAGGACAGCTGATACCTAAATCCTTCTTTCAAATTAATCAGCCTCTGTTCATCATTGTAGCAATTACCTTTGCAATTCAAATGGCAACAGGTTTGTTGCTGAGAAGATCAGTGTATCCTTTGGGTTGAATACAGCTACCAGTGAACTGAAGTTTTACCAGAGAGCCCTGTGATTTAGGACTCTTCCTTCTGCACCTGAACTTGGAAGGTCAGAGAAGAGAGCAGCTTTGCAGAATAGGTATTTCACATCGAGAAGGAGAGTCTGTGGTTAACAGCATCAAATTACCAGGGCACAAAGATGTAATGCAGACTTAGCCAGTACCCTAAAGCTTTGTCTGGGAAGGCATTGCCATTTGATGAACATCTTGATAAAAATGGTTGCTGTAATGAAAGAGGAAGTACATCCAGGCATCTGGGAAGAATATTCAGAAAATGATTTTAAATATTTGTTGCTGTGTTCATGGGTAACGTCACATATCTTGACTGTACGAAGTTTATAAGCAAGGAAGTATACTTAGTATTATTTTCAGTATTTTTTTTTTCTATTTAAATGACTGGGTTTCTGCTACAGACTTCAGGAATATTGGTGAGTGAGTAATAAATAAACGACAATAGATAGTTAACATGCAGACTTGCTAGATCATTAAAGTTCTGTTTCTTCTAAACAGTGCTTATATTATCTAAGTAAGTCAAAGATAAAATGCATGGAACTATATAAATCAGTTAAATTTCTCCCTTGATAACAAGCTATTATACCAAAAAAAAAAAGAGTTGGTCAAAACTCTATTATATTCTGTCAATACACATTTTTGTTTTGTTTTGTTTTTACTTTGGCAACTGTTCTGTGTTTTGGTCTTTTTATTAACCCCCAAATGACTGCAGTAAGCAACGGTTACACAGTGTACTGTATTCAACCTTCTGCTCTTAAGAAATAAAACAGCTTTTGAGAGAGAGGGACTGCCGTGCAGCATGAACTTTTAAACAAGGAATGACCTATTTTCTTGGTTTTGTGCTATCTGCTAGTTACTTTTTACTGCCTACAACCATAAAAAAGGACTTAAGGAGCGAGATATTAGGAAACCTTTCCTGCGGTAGAGTAGGCACCTGGTAATTCTATTTGTTGCTTTTCCTGGTAGGACACAGGATGAACAATTTCCCCTGCCAAAGCCTTGTTTTGCCTTGTTTGCTTAGATGGTAGCATTGTGGGAACAAACAAATTTAACCTTTTAAACAATGTTAGTCCTGGTCTGTTATTTGGAGAAAGTAGTAAGTAAAGGGAAATTAAGCCAACATGTTAGAGAGGAAATTGAAGACGTGAAGGGAGCAGAGCAGAGGAATAGTGAGCAAGACAGGGTGAAAACTCAGTCATACAAGTCAGTACATTTATAAGATTGAAGGGATAAAGCACAAATGACAATAGTGACTTGGGGATGTGAATACAGATACTGTAGAGAAATAAGTGAAAACATTCAGTTTGGGGAAAAAAAATGCTAGATCAAAGGAAATGTGGTCTGAATCATATTCTTTCAGCACTCTTGTGCCTTTGCATGCTCCTGAGATGAAATCTCACACTTGCTCAACTCTTTCACAGCTGCACAGCATTAGCTCTGCAGCACAAAGGAGAAGGGACAAAAGCCAATTTTTTTCTTGCTGCTAGGACTAACTATCCATGCCTCTGGAAGAAACTCTTCACTGGACATCCTTCGTCCTCTACCAGCTGGGAGAGTAGCTGCGCTGGAGCAAAACAGTCCTCAGGATCAGAAGTGATACCAGAGGTTTCTTATAGAAATGTGATCCTGCTGGATCAGAATCGAGCTGTTTTTCTGTTGCAGTGCTGACCCCATGCTATTTGCTGTAGGAACAAGTCGGGGACAGATTCTCCAGGTGATAAAATCAGCAGAGCCCCATTAAGCTAGCAGTGTTGTGGGGCATTACAGCACATGATGATTCGAAGGAGACTGTGTGTCCTACACTATAATTAGATAAAGGGGATCTTTAAGATAAAGGTTGGAGAGGATACGTTAAAAGCAGTGGAGAAAGAGCCTGTGTCTTTTTAGTTTAATTTCTCTGTATCTGTGTCAGATTATGTATTTAGTATCAGAGAAATTTAAGAGAGCAGAGCAGATATCTAATCCTATGGAGAATTTTAGATTTGGTCAGTTAAAAGTGAGGGGAAAAGGCTGAAAAAAAAGCTTAAAAACAGCGGGGGAAAGGATCACCTGAAGGACTGTCAAGCACCGTGAAAAAAGATGAGAAGTGGAAAGAGACAAAAAGGATCTGTGTTGTAGGAAATATTTTTGCTGATGAAACTTGAATCGTATCCTTTCAAGCCATCTGCCACTGACTTCATCAGACTATGGGTAAGGCTTAAGGCATTTGCTTGATTTGTAAAGCAAGTGAAAATCAAGGAAGAAATCTGAAGTCAGAAAGGTGAAAGAAGCGGAGGGTTTGGGAAGAAATAGGAGCTCCAAGATGGAAGGAAGAAGAAATTGCAGTGGTCAAAGTCAGGTCTTGAAGAAAAATTATGGGAAATGATAAAGAAATTAAAATGTATTGAACTCACGTATTTAGCTTTTCTTCTTTAAGTTGTCCTTGAAAAAATGGTCCCAGCAATATATTCTGGAATATCTGAAATAAGGCCAAAAAACCTTTACTGACTTGCATCACTTGAGCATTT
>NW_010577482.1:0-31991 GCF_000705375.1 Tinamus guttatus | reverse complement strand
TGACCGTATATGCCAGAGACAGGGAAGTGTTGGCGCAGGACTGAAGTGCTGTGGGGTTGTTTTGGAGGATAAGAACTAGTTGTTTCAATATCGTTATGCAGTGTGAGACATTGTAGTTGATGTAACTTATTAGCTTATAATTAAAGAAATAGAAAATAAAAAGGGAAATAAAATGGAACAATCATTAATAATCAATACCAGTGCAGGAAATCTCTACTGACCCTCTGTTTCTGATTATTTTGCCATAACAGTACCCAGACAAATCAAAAACAACAATCATTCTCTGAAAATTCCAAAAAAAAACAGAACATTTATTTCACAAGAGAAAATACTTTTCCGTAGCTACCTTTTCATTTTTCCTTTATTGTTCTTTGAAGTCCAAGTTTAAAAAAAAAAAAAACAAAACCACCCAGCCATCCAGGCCAGACCCTTCTTGTCTCAACATGGCTGGCATGTTTTTATATTAGATAAGTAAATACAGTTCTTCCATTTTGTATTTTGAAATTCTGTGCACCTTTAACAATTAAAATCCCTGGTAATTACATTTCAAATAAGTATATTGTTGATATTTTGCTGGTTCTGAAAACTCAGTTCTGGCAAAAAGTGTTTCTGCCTGAATTTTTCTTACCACTTTAAATAATGTATCAAAAGAACAAATTCATCCTTCTCTACAGATTTGAGTGAAAGTGGTATAAACTGGAGCTGAAACTAAGCTGAGACAAAATTAATATAAATTGCAAGTAATTATACTTAAGTAAAACAAATTACACTAATCTACTCTCATGTAAGTGATCAGTAACTAGTTCTTAGGCTACAAATTTAAATCAAAATTTAACAGAAAGTCACTTTAATTTTACATAGCCTATGTAGCTTTTCAGTGAATCACATGCAGCAAATCATGATTTGGGTCCAGTTCTAAATGGGTCGGTGTATGCAATCACATCTTTGTACGCTTTAATCCTGCTTTCAAAGCATTCATCACAGTCGGAAAGATGCAAATGTTTATTTTCCCAAACTCTCAGGGTGTCTTCAGTGCGTATAGTTGGAGCTATAATTGCCATATTCTTTCAGAAATATGCAGAAATATATTTACTGTATAAGATTTACCTCTGCTTTCTTCTGTGTTCCTGTGTTGTCTGCACTAATATCTGATAGACTGTGCATGCTGCAGTGCACTTACTTTCTCCGTGCCCTCCTAGGCGTTAGAGCTGTCAATGTGCTGGAAGTGACTGCAGAGGTATAGTTTAGGAAATGCGTTATTCTAGGTTGCCCCAGGATCCACTTGGAACAGATAATTTGTTTTTGGGCTGTATAACAAAGCTGTTCAGATTCAGTTTGACACAGTGATGGAGATTTGTAACTAGGTACTTTGGAGGGTACAGACCATAGATTGAATAGAATCAAAGACAAAGAGAGCAGGAAGAAAGTAACTTGTAACAAAAAAAAAAAAAAAGAAAAAAAAAAGAGGCAGGCTTTTAATCATCCTTAGGGAAAATGGTAGTGCTGATGTGCTTAGGTCAAGTGCCAGGGCATGAATAGATGCAACATGGGAAGCAGACAGGTGGAATTAGAAACCCCCGCTCTGTCTGTGAGCTGTGACCTCATTGCGGGTCACAGAAATCTGGTGGGATAGTTTGCATGGCTGGACTCATCGGGAGGCACAGGAGTCGGTTCTTTGGGAAGGACAGCAGGGAAGACAGACAGGAAAGGTTGCACCACACCCAAAGGGCTGGCTGGAAAGCAGAGCTTTGCCTGTGCATCAGCTGTTAGGCTGATGAGCCTGTCAGTGGACCGGGATCAGAGGGGAGACTGACAAAGGGGATGTCATGTCAGGTGTCTGCTTCACATTCCATGCTTAAGAAATTAATGAAAGTTTCTGCACAAAACTGATTATTTTCAGGTCTTTTTTTTATTATTCTTTTTATTTTTTTTTATGGGAGCATTAACCACCCCAACAGCTTCTGAAAGGGCGACATGGTGGGGTGCAAATAATCCAAGAAATATCTGTGGAGGACAAGTTTTTGGTGTAGGTGCTGGGTTAGATGATCCGGGAAGATGATCAGCTGTGCTTGTAACTTATTTACTTATGAATAAAGAGGAACTTGCTGGAGATATGCAGGTCAATGGCAGCAGCAACCATGAGGCAGAGGAGTTAAATGTTCTGATGGGACTGACTAAGTGGGTAGCAGAATAATGACCCCAGACTTCAGATGAGTGGCCTACACTGTGTTCAGGGAACCAGTAGCAGGACCCCAATGGGATACTGCATAGAAAAGCAAAGGAACCCAAGAGAGAAAGCTCTTCAAAGTGTGAGAATGGTCCATTCTAGCATGGACGAACAGGGTACCATGAGCCCTTTCCTAGTAAGATCTGCTCTCAGGTCCCTATGCCAAGTGGAACTGTCTCAGGAGATTAATTACTATCCACTTGAGTGAAAACAAGATGTGGACTATGTAAGGAAATAGTACATTTACAAGTCCAGGGGATTGAATTGGACACTTCTTAGGGTGCCCATTTTATTGTGATACTGTTCTTGGTCATCTGTGAAAGATCTTGGTGAGGGAGATTCCTAAAGACTGTGAAGAGGCAACTGCCCACTTTCAAGAAGGGCAAGAGAGAGGATATGGGGAACCATGAGCCAGTAAACTTTACCTCAGTCTAGCAGTTTTAGGGAGCAAATTCTCCTGAAAGCCATTTCTGGGACATGAAGGACAAGAAGGTGACTGGCTGAAGGAAAGGGATGATGGAATCATAATCAAGTATAGAAAATGCAAATACACAGACTTTCACCTGAAACAGAATAATTCCATACAACAGGACAGGTCACAAAGCAGCTTTGCTGGTGGACAACATGGTGAATGTGAGTTACCAGTATGCCCTGGCAGTGATGAAGGTGAACTGTATCGTGGTCTACCTTGGAAGTACATAGCTGGTAGGCTGAGGGAAGTGATTATTTACCTCTCTTGATTATTCGTGAGACTACATCTGCACTACCTGGTCTGGTTTTGTGCTCCCCAGAACAAGAAGCGCAGGGACAAATTGAAACAAGTATAAACTTGAAACAATTGAAACAAGTATAAAGCCCAAAATGTCAATCCAGGCTATAAGGAAATTTGTAAAATCTCTGTCCTTGGAAATACTTAGAACTTGTTGGATTTGACTCCGAACACCTTTATCTAATTTGAAAGCTGACCCTGCTTTGAGCAGAGTGTTGCATGAGATGACCTCCAGAAATCTCTTTCAACCTAAATTATTCAATGATTCTATGATCTCTGTCAGATGCTCTTTCTCTAAGTGGATACTGAAAAGGCTTCTCTTGCATAACCACCTCATAGGAGTGGAGACAGAAATGAGGCAAGTTTTATGCATCAGAGAGACAGACTTCGCCTGGTTCCCTCCCTGTCAGCAATACCTGAGAGGGATCAAAGAGTGACTAGGAAGAGGAAAGATATCCTCCTATATGTCATTCAGAATAGAAGGAAACATTTCATGTCTGAAGTAGAAGAATGGTCACTTTTATGGTCACCATCTTTTCAGTCTGCTTAAAACGACAGATACATTTTGTTTGGTTTATGAGTTTTGTTGATTGATATTTCTGTAACTACTTAGCTGTTGTAAATACTTAGCTGCTAGAAGTTGTCTCCTTACTGGTCTTTTATTGAATTCTAAAATAAACTATTATGAAAGTTAAATTGAAGACAATATTAGAAAAATACTTAGACACTGAAGCAGTTCACAAACTTCTTTTTTGTTGCATTTTGTTTGCATAAAATCAGTTTTGAGTGATACGGGCCCACTGTAGATTTTTCCTAATTTATTTTTGAAACATTGCATTAAGTGCTTAAAGCATAAATAAAGCCAGGAAAGGAAATGATACTATCCAAATGCAATGGCATCATTATTTTTAAATTCATCCCTTTCCAGCCCAATTGTGATTAGTATAATATTGTATTTCAGAGGAAAACTGCTGTATATTACTTAAACAGAGCTCCATTGTTTAAAATTCATACAATTAAGAATTTGTACAGTTTTGTGAGTTACAGTCCTTTACATTATTTTAGTTCAACTTGGATGAAAGGATTAATACCAAAAGTATGTGTACTAGAGAACATTCTTAGTTCCAGTGAAAATGCAACTTCAGAAAATATGAATATCATTATTCTTCAATAAATGAAAAATCAGCACTCATTTTCTGATCTAATTTTCACACTGATAAGATCCCAAGATCATAAGATTAATTAGTGCATTACTCAGGAATGTGTCTAGAATGAGTAGTGCAGATAGATCTATGCAGGCTTCTTCAAACCGTGCCCGCAGTCACAAGGTTTGCTTTACCCTTTTATTTTTTATCATCTATCTGCTCCCAAGCACTGACAGCTAAGTAATACATAGAAACTGAATGCCTGAAATTGGCTTTGCTCTCAAGGGATTACATAGAAAGATAGAATAATACTAAATATTAAGGAGCCTCTGGTCCAAACGCCTTTCAAAGCGGGCCCAGCCTGCAGCAGAGCTTGGCAACATGTACAACACCTTTAATGAGGTGTGGGTAGGTAACCATTCTGATTAATAATGGCATTGCATCAAAATACAGGATGTATCCAAATGTATCTTCAGAATTACGAGTCCAAATAAACAGCTGTGTGAACATGTCTTCCCAAAGTCTTCATGAAATGATCTCCTTTCAATATACAAAATAAAACATAAAAGAAAATCTCTACAGTTTAGCTCAGAAATTCACCATTTCAGAAAGCCATTTTGAATATTTTATTCACAATGCCTTGAACATATGAGATTGTTGATGAAATGGCTATTGTGCAGAAAGGATTATATAGTGCTTGGGCAACTTTGCTGAATCTAACAAAGAATGTTACTCCCTCATCAGTTCCCAGAAAAAGAAAAGCGAGGAGGCGATTCTGGGAAGAAAAGTGTGAGAAGAAGTGTCCCAATCCTGTAAATGTGAAGTTATTGATTACTTGTAATTAACTTCAGCTGATACAAGATGAAATTGAAAGATTACATAGAAAAGAAAGGAGTAAAACAAGGGAGAAAGTGAATAAATACTAACAATCTGTGTTAACAGTGCAGTACATACTACATCAAACATCTGGCTATGTATGTAGGTCTGATCTGAACTTAAAAGGAAATATTTTCTGTAAAACCCCAATTTTTCAGCTGCTCTAATAATCTGCTTTTCTCCTATAGAAAAATTGATTTCTATTCTACGAACAAAACTGAAAATATAGTTTTAATTCCAAGTTGCTTTCATAATGACTCTTCTCTACAGTGTATTTCCTGGTTCTCTGCAGGTTTCTTTTCTCTCGGGTACTCCTAGCATGCTCCAGGTCTCATCATAGAAAAAAAAAAGCATATTATTAAAGCTTTACAAAAAAAAAACCCATAACAGTCTCGCATAGGTTACTGCTACCATATTGCTAACCAATATGAAGTGTGCAAATATTTACCACTGAAAGATGAAAGAAAAAAAAAAAAGGTCTCCTCTTCCTCTTCCTCTTCCTCTTCCTCTCTGTGCTTTTTGAAATCAATGGTTTTTCAGTCTGGGGAAATGGATCCCAGGTGTCAGTAGAATTCTGTAAGTTTTTGATCCGGGCAGAACCCCTGCCCTGGTTAAAGCACAGGACTGAGCCTCCAACAGGGCAGAAGTGGGAGTGGGAGAAGTCGGGTTTTATTTCTTCAGCTCTTCCAATCTGCTCTCTAACCTGGAACAAATCACTTAGTTTCACTGTATCACTGAGCATTAGGAGCATTAGTTATAAGCTAGGATAGTCCCTACTTTATGTATGCAGGAACTAATCCAGCAGATACCAAACTGGAATGTGAAGTTTTTGTGATGTTGTATCACATATTAACTTTACAGCTGCTGTTAGGTCCCCAGCCTTCTTGGACTGCAAACTGTTTCCTGAGACCGTGGTCCTCATGACTTCTGTTTCCTGTGGTTTTTCTTCCTCAGAACTCAGTTCTTTCCATTAAACCTTTTCTTTTTGTTTTTGTTGTTGCTCACTGTTGTGGCCTTTAGTCTTGAAATGTAAGTCCGAAATGTGAGTAAGAAGGTAAACACATAAGTGCATCAATTGCCTTGGCTTTTGTAAAATATCCACCCCTACTTTAGACTTGTACTCTAGGATATAATAGTCAGATAGGTTTTTAACATCCAGTAGGTCATTACTTACAGAAATAAGCCTGGGTGGTGTTCAAGGTATTCTGCACTTCAGAAGTTGCCAGTAGGCAATAGGATCAGGAGGGTATGTACTAATACCTGCATTAAACCTGCTTGTTAATATTTAAGAGACAGTCATTGAGATTAAGGTGCACTGCAGCTTCATTGCATAGCTTCTACTATCTAAACAGCAAAAGAGAGGAAAGGGATTGCAGGCCTGTAACTAACTGGGTCTTGTGAAGTCTGTGTTGAGAGGGTGATTTTTCCTTCACAGCTTTTTCTACCTTCTACACAGGGTAACCACAGCCTACTAAATACCTTGGTGTGAGCCTCTCTTGTTTTCATTTGTCTGAATGAGAATAAAAGCTTCCCTCACAAAATTTCATTGAATTCCACTGTATGTAATAAATCTGCATGTGAGCTTTTCAAAGCAAACTTTTTAATTCAAATTTGCTATCAGTTTCCATGGAAAATGATAGGAGTCTTTATTAGTCTCACTGAGCATCTGTTAATCCTGCCACACAAAAATAAAACCCACATTAGCAGCCTCCACTTATTTTCTAACATTTCTTCTGAAACATCTGCTTGAGCTATTTTTCTCTTTCCATCTCAACTGATCCATTAAAGTAGAGAGAGGTGAGCAAGCAGCTTGAGACTTCAGTCTGAAATATATCAGATAGGAAAAGCTCAAAGGGGAGACACCTGCTAAAATGAAAATATCTGTGCAGGATTGGAAGATAAGGTTTAAAAAATAAGGAGTAGGAAAAGGAGGAACCCTTCAAATATTATTTAAAATATAATCTGGTTTTTATTGTTCTTACAGGTTATTTCAAGTTCAGCACCTAGGTTAGACAGCTACATTTACACAATGTTGTCTAGGCTTCCTGTATCTGTCTTTATTACTTCAGACTTAAAAGTAAACATCACCTAAATGGCATCATGCAGCACCCAGTTAGCTGCAGAGAGATCATTCGTTTATTGCTGTGGCACCTGAAGGAAAAACCATTAAGTAATCTCCTACAAGAAATCAGATTCCCTACTGTACTAATCAAATCAGTTACACTCTGGAGCATCTCTACATCCAGTGTTCCCATAGCATCTTTCTAAATCATCCAGCTGAATCTGCAAAGGGCTGAGCAAGAGATGGTAACCACTGTGAATTCCCACAGTCTGTCCATACCAGCAAATGTTAACCGAATAGACACAGAGGAAAAAGAAACAATCCTTACTCAGTCCTTGACATACAGGACAAGAGGTTACTCTTCTATTTTCATTGCATCATTGCAGATATATGGATAGTGTATGGGTAGTTGTGGTATGAATAGTTTGGAAGAAATTCTATAACAGATTCCTAGGAAAAGTAGGACATTGTACAGAAAAAAAGACAAAAAAAGCCATACAACCGTACCCTCACCACCATGTATCCTAGTCAAAGGTTTTAATTTCAGAGGACTGGTCTGTGAAAGATACACCTTTATTTGTCATGGCCATTAAGGTGACAGCATGGTGACAATGTCCTTGATCAGAGGACAAGGAGAACCACAGAAACTGCTGGGAAACAACTTGATGTGAGCTTGATGAGAGAAAATTGTGTCTCGAAAACCAATTCTACTCACGATTCACAGGAGGAAACCAGGAGTATTTACATCCAGATCAATGTGTGCATAGTGCCATAAAAAAGAAAATAAAGTTGATTGACTGCCTTCAAGATAGTTCTTAAATCATCTATGTGTTTTAATCAGGACATCACTCAAGTGTCTTAAATCTGGGTATTTAGCCATCTTTAGACAAAGAGGAAGGGGAAATATTTAGGGTCATTTGTCATATGTCGTATTTGTCATATGTTACCTGCTTTTTCTATCTCTACTTTGAGATTAAAAATTCTAGTGATTCTTTCTGGTTAATTTAGAGACAAGATTCCCTGGTCAGGGAGCAGAAACCACACCAACTGACTCAAATAATGTCAGATTTCCTAAGTATCAGTCCCTGTGCTCTGTGGGGACTTTGCTAAATATCATTGGAAGCCTTTAGATTAGCTCAAATTGGCCCTTCACAAAAATAAGGTTATCACTAAACCCTGTGATGGAGGAAGCAGGCTTTACTTATCCTGTTTTCCTAAACATTTAATGTATTAAGAAAATAAAAGCAAAACAGAGGAGCTATGTAAAATTAATATTTTTTGAAAACATTATGCTAAAGAATGATTAGCAAGAGAAATAGTCAAATTAAACTAATCTTTCAAGATTCAATCATTCTTTTGGATTGGTACAAGCAGTTTGATTCTGACTATAAGAATAACTTGTTCTATTTTTTTGAAGGGAATAGTGACACAATTTTTCTACATGGGAGTTGCTGTCTGGCCTGACCTTTTGAGCTCTCAAGGGATCTGTTACAGATAGAAAGTTTTCGAATCTCCTCCCTTTCTTCTAATTGAGACAATTTTGAACCAGGTATAGGCATGAAAGAAATTCTAATCAGTCTTTTAGACCAGAGGAAAATTCCCAGGAGCATAGTATACTTGTAAACTGTCTTATAAATATGAATATCGTAACATCTGAGAAAAAAAGTCATATGAAGTGGGGAAGTTTTATTTATTTTTCTTTCAAACTTGAAGATGAACAAAAGATTTTGCCTGCGATAGGGCTGCATAAATCTTGGAGAAGTGGTTTTATAATCTAATCTCAAGTTGTTAGTAGGAGACACCTATCTACTGTTTGTGGCTGAAAGACAAATGCCCCCAAACTTACCGATCCTGTCCCTCAAAAGAGACTTCCTTTCAAGGTAATGGAAGGATTTTTCCTGCTCTCACACAAGAGAATTTAATCGTATAGACTGGACATGATAAGAGACAAACATTCCCTAGAATTTTTTAATGTTGTGGTGTGTGTATAGCTTTACCCTTTCCTTCAAATACGTTGCTTACTTTTCTAAAATGAAACATAATGATGTTAACTACTAAAGCCTATCTCATCTCTCTCCTGTCCATTGTATCCTGTATCAGGCTAATACAAAATCCGCACGGGAACGGTGACACCGCAGGGGCCTGGAACGCAGGTCTCTGCATCACAGCTGGCAGCAGCAGCCAGCTCTGCTCACCACCCTCAGGTCTGTTGTTAAACGTTGGGTCAACCTCAGCCCCGATAAGCATATATACCTGTTGATTAAGGCAGTCTGCCGAAAATGAAAAATGCAGGCTTAAGCATCCAAATCTGAGAAGAAAGTTGAAACTATAGCTTGTCATGTCCTAGATAAGGCCTCTCTGCCATGCCATTTAGCTGAGCTGCTCTACTGCTGTCACCAGCCAGGTTCCAGCAGTGAGCCTGAGTGACATCTCTGAAAGAACCTGTAGGCAGAAAAATACACAGGAGCATTTTGGTCTGTGCATCAGTCTAGAAAGAGAAGGAATCCCTGAACTTGTGCTCTCCAAAAAAATGATTTTGGTTATCCTGCTGGCAGATAAATTTTTATTGGCTAACAGCAGGTCTGTCTTTACTGTATACTAGCTGCTCCGGAGCTCCATTTAAGGTACCTAAGACCATGCGTCACGAAGCTCTAATGCTTTTAGGAGAATATGATTTAGTTGCTGCACTGCTTTTACACACGTAAACTCCTTTATTATGTGCAGACCTAGGGATCAGATGATAAAAAAAAAATGAACTGTACTGAGACAAAAAAAAAAAACATGAAATGTATATTACAAATTTTTCTAGCACGTATGAGAAGAGAAACATTCTTGAATGCTACCTTAAGTCGTTTCATCTTCATCATCAGGTCTGCTAATAATATATGTGTCAAATTAGCAATGGAAAAAGCTCAGCAATGAAATGATATAACAGCGGTATCTTGGTGAAGATGACCTAGTAATGAGTAAAGTGTGAAAGAAAGATTGACAAAGTGTTAATTGATGTGTCAAATCAGTGATGTCAGTCAGTCACATGGGAGAAGAGAAATTAGTCAGAGTAAGTTATGTAGTGACCATCAAAAAATTCCCAAAGTAATTTCACATTCCTCAAAGAAGCTGGCAGAAAAACTATAAGAGACAGAAGAGGCAGAAAATAAATAAATAAAAAATAAATAAATGCACCTGGTATCTGATCTACTGCTTGTTTGAGGTAGCTAGTAGTGATTTACTTGAAGATGCTTTTTAATAAAAAGATAGTTGTAGCAGGAACTGGGAACTCCAGTTTCCCTCTAAAAATGTATAGAATTTTTAAGTAGTAGCTTCAATATGTACTTTCTTATACTTTGCACAACCATTGCCTTGTTACTAAAAGCTCATATGAAATGCTAGGCAATTGCAATGGGTCATTGCAATCAGTCTCAGCCAGTGAGGGAGAAAGAAGACTTGTCATGTGGCTTTGGGCTAGACAGTTTATGCTAGAAGCAAAACAAGCCATACTTTTTTATTTTAGAAATTACGCTTACATTTTCTTTCTGCTTTGGATGATGGCTGTATCAAAAATGTTCATGTTTGGGGTAAACTTCAGCATAATGTATTTCATTGGCTTTAACTATATGCAGAAATGCTCCAGTCTTTGAATGATACCGTAAGAAATTGTGCATCCTTTTGTCCACTAGAGGGTACCCAGTATATTTCCAATCTTGCAGTAGGAAGCATCAAACACTAAGAAAACACTTAATATTAATCAGATTGGTCAAATTAATGTTACCGTATTTTCAAAAAATACTAAGGCCTATGTTTTATATAAAACAATGTGAATATGGAATGAACTAGCATTTTCTGAAACAAACCACTTCCTCAGCTATAAAGCTTCCTAGACGTATTGTGCATGATGAACTATCTTTATAAGATTTTGACTCCTAATGTTTTTGTGAGAAAAAGGTCGTGCTGAACTGAATGAAATATCTAGTAATGTTTCTTGTCATCTCTTGCAAGCTGCAGGTGAAAATAAAAGCTGCTTTTAGAGTAAATGTCCAAAATTTTTCTGGTGTAGGATTTAGGATGTAGAACTAGGTCTGAATTTTCCGGTGCTTGTATTTCAGTCTCAAATTAGGATGCTCATTAAGGGAAAACAGAAAGAATACATTCTCCATGTGTTACCAACACAATACTTCAGATTTTATATTAGTTCTGTAGGTAGCAGATCTGCTGTAGCCTGCCTCAGTTTTAAGGTGTTTGCCTCTGTCTTTAACAGGGGAAATAAATTGAAAATAGTCTCTCCCTCAAAATCTAGGCATTCAATATACCTCTTCTCAAACGAGGATAATTACCAGTGCTGTTTGTCAGCACTAATGAAGCAAAATCTGTGAGACTTTGGCATGTTAACCCATGAAACAGAGAGGCTTTCAGAATCAATTGCTTTTGCTAGTTTGAAGCATTTTGTATTGAAATAAAATTAAAGAATTCAAGTGGTAACTGAATTACATCTTCTTAAAGATGAATTTAATTACCACCTCAACTAACTTATCACAGGAAGGTGTGAATTTAGCATCACTTGAAATCGTTACCAAGGTTGAGCTTAAAAAGATGGATGTTTTTTCATGATTAACCAAAAGGTAGATAGTGTGATGCAGAAATTAGGCAAAATGCGTGAAATTCTCAAGTGTAAGTTATCACAGGATCTGAGATCGAGGTGGGCTCCTGTGCCCACAAAATGGGTGTTACATAATATGAGATCATGAATACGTGTTCTACATTGACTTGCAGAAATTAGTTTGTAGGATCCTGACAATATATCATATATTCATTCTAGATAGAAAACCCTACTATTAGAGTTTGAAAAAAATGCACGCTTGTTTGCAAATAGTCTACCCTTTCTTATTACATGTAGAAATTCATAGCTGACTCTCCTGCAAAGCTTTGTTTTGTTTGTAAAATTTACAGTAATAAAGCCATTTTAGAAACTTATTTCTGGCTTCTATGTATTAAAAGTGGTTGATGTGAATTGGGGAACCTGCATTACCTGTCTCTTTACATTGTGCCACTTCTCCAGAATATGTGCACTTCTAAGAAAGGTACCATCAAATTCTTTTTATCTTTCTTTAGTTCCGAATTTTACAGTCCTTAACAGCATCACATAAAATCCAGCTCTTTTGGATAGATGTAGTCATGAATTTATAGCAGGCCTTCTTTTCCATTCACCTTCACAAGCTAATGTTGTTACTTGCTGCTTAAAAGACAGATAATATGATAAAGTGTCCTACAAGAACAATGAAAATTAAAAAAAAAACACAGACATTTATTTATGTACCCTGTGAAGCTCCTTCAAACACAAACTTGAGGTAAACACTGCAAGTTTAACTTAGATGAAACTGAGGAAAAATTCCTGTCGAATTGCAAGACTGTATTAAAGGACTGTTGAGGATTGTACCAGAGTCTACTGCTATCCAAGAAATAGCAACAGAACATCCTGGACATATTTTGCTAAGTAAGTCGTCTATAATAAAACCTTCTCTTATGTGAAATAATAATACAGTAGCCAAATCGGTAGCCAAGTGAGGGCCATCACAAAATTTGTACTCACCTTAAATGAAAAAATCTAATCCAGAATGTTAGACAACCCTTGCTAAATCAGTGCAAGTCATTATTAAGCTATTGTTCTCTTGCGTGATGATATAAAATGAAGATATTTTATGAGTTATTAAAGAGTTCTACTAATTTAAGTAAAGAAAAAGTTATGTGATACCTAAGTTTATGCACAGCCATCTAGAGCCTCAATTTCATAATTTTATAATCTGCATTATGAATATGATCTTTTGAGTTATAAGGGGACAGTATGAGTTTTTTAAAGTGATGCTCAGTTTTAAGTATGTGTTCTACTATTGACATCTGAGTTCCAAGAAAATCTGAAACTATACAACTACTCTCTTATCATTATTGCGCTTAAACAGGGCGTTAATATATTCCATGATTACATTTAGGATGTTGCCATCATTCAGTTAACATTTGACATTCTTGGTAGCATATGATTTAGCAGTGGAAATTTTAACCTGTTCTTGCCCATTATTTATTAAAAAAACATGTATTTTTATTTTTATTTTATGAAAGAGTCATTTCCATAAGATTTATGTCTTCAATATGCTGCAAGATATGGTATCTTGTTAAAATCCAAGACTGATTATTATAATGAAGAAGAAAAAAAAAGTAGATGAATGCTGTTCATAATGTAAGGAATTATTAAATATCTACGTTTCTTTTAGTCTTGCAAAGCACTGAATAATGCACACGCACAGTAGGGAAGCATACTTCTTCATTCTCTTCTTCATGTAAAAAGAAAAGCCCTTATTTTCTTTATGCCTAGTGAATGTCATTGTATACTGTCAGTGCTAAATAAGTTATTTGAAATGACCTTCAGTAATTCAGGATACCTTAATGCAATACATTAGCACACTGCATTCAGATTGTCATTTGAAACATGTATATTGGAAAATAAGGTTGCCATTTGAGTTATCATATAATAGCAGTTAGTCGTACAAGGAAGGTTTATTTTGAATGTGTCATGTGCAGCAGTGAACAGAGCCTTGCATTCTTTAAAAATGATCAGCAGCAAAAGATGTAACCCACAGTGACTAGAAGGTAGAAAGCAGGTTTTCTTTAACTTTTATGCATACTGGATTCAACTCTACAGGTTTTCTGAATAAACAGGAAAGCTTTGCAATTGTGAGTTCTCGAGGTTTAGTGGCTCCCAACAAATGTTGTATTGTAGAGCCTCATTCCATAGCCCTTATTCAGACAGTCTCTCATATACCTGAAATGAAAGATCGAAAGATCTGTTTCAGCCCACTTACCTTCATTTACTTTATGCAAAAGCACTTCTGAGACAGGATTTTAAAATGGGCTCGGCAATGACCCCAGTATAGTTCACCAGACCCTTCTGGTTGACAATGGAAAATGTTACTTGGTTTGCTTCTTTAGCCCTCTGGTGTTGCTCTAAAATAAGAAGGTTGTTTCCAAGATGTGTAAAAGTGAGAATAAATATCAGTTAGCTATTCCTGCAGTGAGAGACAGAATTGTTCACTGATTTTAATGCAGACATGCCCATGCACATGTGTTAATGTTCTATTTTCTGATCATACTGAAGACATCTGAGACTCAAATTATTCCCTGTAAATATTTTGCACTTCTTCCCTTCTGGCTAATTATTGCAGCTCATATTCAAAGAGGGTCACATTCTACTTCAATCAAAAAAATTAACAGTTTGGCCCTAGGTATTTCTCATCAAAGCACATTTCTCAAATCCTAAGCAATAGGATTTTAGAAACATAATCTTCTGCTATCTGTGTCAGTTGTGTTTACTTATTTGTCCAAGATCTGAGTCATGCTTTAGTAGCTGAATGCATTTCCACTATATTGTGCATGTGTTTGTGTGTATGTATACAGATAGATATAGGAGTAACAATGCAAAGACTCTTCTGAAGTCAATTTCTAAGAAAAAACAGTTTCTTTCCTCCTTTCTTGGGGCAGGATTACAGTTGGTGGATAGCGTTTAGCGCTGCTGTCCTTTCAGGGGGTTGCTGTTTCTCAGTGCTATTGATCTGATACTCCCTTCCTGGAAGAAGCAACTGTGCTTTTAATGTAAGCACGGAGCCCTGCCCCGGACGCGCCTGAGCTGACTGCTTCATGTATCGCCAAACTCCACCCAAACTTTCTTTCCTTTCAGGAAAAGTCCTGTCCAGGGTGCATCCTGTGAGTTTTCCTGACAGCTGGTATGGGGCCGGCATATTACTGTTTTTTAAATACTCATCTAAGCTTACCTTCAGCATCTCCTCATTCTCACATTAACCTCTTCCTGTTGATGGAAGTATTCAGTAGTATCAGGACTATCACACTGGAGTGATAGTCTGTTCTGTCAGGTTTTTCTTCTTTCCTTGTAGGAAATTCTCTTCCTGCAATTCAGTGCTTTAAAGCATTCATGATAGAATGGCTAACTTTGCTAAAATCTCTATCTATCTCTTGCATTTTTTACTCAATCACACTGTATTCACTTCAAAATACATATTTGCCACTCGTGTATATCCCACCTCATAATTATAAATGCCACTTCAGTTCTCCAACATACTGGATTTCTTAAGGCAGCTGGTAATTCCTGGGGTGTTTTAAACTCTTTGGGCTTTCATAATTGCTATCTGGAACACAAAGAAACCTGAAAAAACAATCCCTTACCTTTTGGGTACTTTTGCTATGTTGTTCTTTAATTGTTCTTATCGTTCTTTTGCATCCTCTCCCATCCTGTGCTTGCCCTCAAGGTTTCTCTCGGGTTTTGTTGAAGGTTTTGTTTCATCTCAGGCACTTCAGCTTTTCTCGAGCTTTCTGCCTTTCTCTCCTGCACTTTCCTTTCCTTTAGCCCCACAAGATCTTCCTAATATTTCTCTTCATTATCTCTATCATCACCTTTCCTGTTGTAACCCTGAGTTAGTTAAATACCCAACTAAAAAAACCTACCTAGTTAGTTAAAAACCCTGAGTGCTTAGTTAAATAACTATAAGGTGTCATAATGAATGTGGTGATTTGCCCTTGTCAAACTTCAAAAACTTCTGTTTTTTGTAATTACAAGTTGCACTCATTTCTTCTGCTTTTTTATTTAAATTGCAAGAGGAAGGCTAATTGTTGCTAGATGGAAATAGAAAACTTGGCACATATGTTTCCCGTATCTGATTGTGACTTATGCCAAAAAATGATTTTGTGGATGTTAAAAAGTAGGAGAGATTCCAGACTTCGTGCAGCTCTTTTCCTTGATGGTGGTCAGTATCAGTCTCTTCTGTTTTTTTTATTGACTTTTTTGGTACTTTTTTTTTTTCGATTTACTCTCTTGTTCATTAAAAATGCTGTGAAAAAAAGCCAATCCTGTCACATGATCTTTGCTTTAATAAAACATCTTTCCAAATTAATAATATCCTGATTGCTTCATGTCTCTTATCTATGAGATAAGTCCAAGTTATCTTGTACACAAAGTATGTACAAATAATAATCACATGACTTAAAAATTGTTGTTTAGAGTAGGCTTTTAGATTTAGTACTTCTCCAGATTTCAGGGTGAGCAGAAAAAGTCTGTTGATCACTCTGGTTATAAATAAATTAGTTGGGAGTTTGAGATATTTTTTTTTGTTGTTAGATATTGCATACCCCCATACATTTTTTCAATTTTTGATTATTCTCTATGTTAAATATCTCCTAGATTCTGTCCTGACCAATGTTCCAGGTGAATTCTCTCTTGTATTGCACATCAACTTAGAAGCAATACACTCAGGGTTCTATATTGCAGCATGGAGATAATTCAGCAAATTAAACTTTTTTTTTTTTGCATACGTGTAAGTACAGAAAATAAAATCTTTATCACTAATTGTTATGTAAAATAAATGATCCGAAGGTGGAAGTATCCATATCATAGAAGTAATAGCCCATAGGTTTAAGAAAAAAATATTCTTTATTTTTCAAAATGCTGTGCACATGTCAAGACGTGAATTTCAGAAAAGATGCTAAGTTTTGCAAGTGCATAATATATTCCAATGAAAACAGTGAACTGTGAAAGAAAAGTTGCCCTTTGAAATGAATGAAAAATAAGGGTATTCAATTTCTCTGATATTTGTAATTCATTGGAAATCACAGTTAAAAACAGCTGTTACTTAAAGTTGCATCAGCTTAAGTGAATGCTATTTTCACCCTCTCCCACTATTTTTCTAATCGTTGATTTCATTAAGTATTTATTTCTGTGTAGAACCCCAGAAATGTGTTATATTAGTATGCACTATTATATGTGGAAAGATACGGGTGTTTTATCTTTCATAGCTTGCAAAGCAAAGTCTGAGAGCAAAAGATCTGCATATGCACAAGAGGGTTTTGGTCACATAGTTAGCATAGATGAGCTCTCAAAAACTGAAGTTTCAGTGCTTAACTCCTTGCTGGAGGTCAGCTCTAACAGAATTCTTGCTTATCCTGACTGCTAATGGAAATGAGAGAAGAAAGATTTTCTCCTCTAGGCTACCTGATGTTCCAGGAGAAGCTATGTGTGCTGTCCTAATTTGTTACCAAGTGTTTGGGACAATGGCTTTTATCTCAGTGGCATCTTTCTAGGTCTGCTATAAGGACATCAGTCCACTAGTGTTCATGAAGAACAGTCACCTGAGTAACCTCCTCTTTGAGCTGGAGACCAATGAGGCCAATCTCTGAAGAAGACAAAAAATGTGACCGAGGGAGTATCTAACAAATGCCTGTCATCTCAGACAGAGATGTCATCTCTGCCTGTAATTTCTCACCTTCCCAGGGAGGAAATACTGTTTTGCCTTATCTATGCTGGTCCAAAGGTGGTTTTACCTGTGACAAGTTCTCAGCATCTTAATTACTCCATCTTTTTTTTTTTTTCCTACTATCTTGGTCTACCTTCCAAAAAATTTGTAGTGTTTTCAAATGAATGAATTCTTCACGTTTTTATGTTCATGGGCATGACTATGTCCCACAGTTTTCATTCAGCTGTATTTTGCAAGAGCTGTTTCTTATAGTTTCACAATGCAAGCTCTAGCTCAACAGCTTTATATTCCTCCTCGCTGATTCCTCTCTTCAGCTCTGCTTGCCTGCCCCTTTCTTTTTGAATCTATGCTCCCTCAGCAGCAAGTTTTCTTGTAGTTATCCCATTAGCAAAGAAGCTGAAATGATGGACTTCTTATATTATTTTTTCCTATTTTCCACATGTCCCTCTGCAAAAGACATTTTTTTTCTGATATTCCACCACTACTGTTTTGTTTCAGGAGGAAGGCAGTACCATCTGATGCAGCTGCTGCCTTCAAGTCTCTTCAGATTAAATCACATTAATTTACTGCAGGATCATTACAAAACCATTCATGGATGCTTGTATACTCAGAAATCACATTTACCAGCTAACTGAATGGATGAATGAAGAGGAAATTACAACTTTCTTCTCTGAAATCATAGGCCTCTTCCACTTAAACAACAAGAGAATTTCCATTAGCTGCAGGCTATGAGAGACATACATTTGAAGCTATACAGCATTTCTATAATAACTTCAAACCATGTTAAATACACTGATTTCAAATCTTATTAAAAATCTAATCCTTGCAGCATATTTCTATGGAAAAATAGGATCAGCTTTACCACTGTGAAGAGGGAGTAGAGAGAATATCAACAACAAACAACACAGGTTAGAGAGGAGACAATGGAAAAAGATTAAAAGAACCAAATATAATATATTAGTTAAAAAGAATTGCAGGGATACAGGATTACTCTCCTTAGATCTTCATGGCTTCTAGAGTAAAAAAAAATATTTCTATATAGCACAGAAGGAGTGTATAGGAACAGTCACAAAATTAAAACAGAGAAAAATGTATTTTGAACATTGAGAAACTTTTTCCAACAGCAGATGATCCATTACGATGTCTCAAGTGAGTTAAATTTTCTGGAGAAAAAAAAAAGTTCAAGAGCATCAATTACTTTTTTTTTTTGATAATTTTCATTTTGATCAGTAATTTACAGGAAACTTTGAAATGTTTCAGCATTGGTTATGCAGGACTTTGAAAGCAATTACAAGATGTGTAGAGGTCTGGTTGTTTCCATGCAGCACCTCTCCAGGCCAGGGACAGCTTGACTCCAGAAGGAACACTTTCCAGATGTAGGTACCCTCAGAAATAAGCCAGTCATTAGAAATCTGTTAATTTCTTGTTCTAATATTGTAAATAAATAAATAAGATTATTATTATATTTCAGGGATTTTTTTAAGACTTTCTTTCATTGCCTGACCCTGACAATATGTATGACACATGCACCTTAGAAATGTTTTTGCCTAATATGACTTATATTGTTGTGCCTGAATACTGGAGTTGCACCCAAGGATTCATTATACAGTCATATCACAAAATAACCATCTAATTCGCAGGTATAGAATTCTTAGCTGTTAGGTTGTAACAAGTACTAAAAATACACAGTATTCTGTGTATTGGCAGAAATGCGGAAGTCACGGGTCAGTATTTGCCTAGCTAATACAAGAGGTGCCTGGTCTATTGACTCACAACAGAGAGAGACTGAGAAAGGACCCAATGGAAGCTTGAGAAATTTCTGTGCTCATCCTTGATGCCAAGATGATAGGATGGGAGTTCGAAGTAGCTGGCAGAGCTACTAAGAGATAAGCAACAGCAGAGGCACTCGCCCCTATCCAGAGAGGAAAGAGAGCAAAGCTCAGAAGATCATGTTGTACCACCAGCTGTGGAGCAGCAAGGTGAATCTCTCTCTTAACTTAGACATAAACCCCACCAGTTATAGGTCATTGGAATCATGGAAGTACCATTACGGAAGCTTCTTTTAACATATGCCAGTGGTATTATTGTAAATCTTGCAGGATTCTTGAGATTTGTTAGAAGAGGAGATCTATATGATCTTTTCAAAAAATATCTGGTTTTGGTCTGGGATAATCACTGTGTCAGGTTGTGAGGAGCACTGTGTGCACTAGCAAATAGCAAATACAGTTTTAAAATTCATAAGATGCTTTTCTGATTAATAATGCAAATACCTTATTTTTCCTCATTTTAAAATCAGTTTCAGGGAACAATTGAAGTCTTCCATTCAATTCTGAAGATTTTTGTTGCTTTGAAGAATTCTGTCATGAAACCAAGGGTAGTTTTTCCTCAGATCTAAGCTCTTGTTAACACCACTGGTTACTTTTTCTCTGTAAAACATGTATTTCTTCTCTACCTCTGCAATTTGACTTATTATTTATCTCTTTAAAAATCTGTCATGAACACCTCACAAAATAATATTTACAGTATTGTCAACATTTTGTGATTTATACAATGTAGGTTATGTGATCTGCACAAAGTACACTGACATTTATTTAGGTTTTTCAAACTGAAGAAACATAAAAGACCTTCTTGATGTTACTGCAAAATACCACTGAGCAATTATATTTTGTCACTATCCCACTTTTAAAGCCAAATATACATAAAACTTGGAGTTTTTGTCAAGATACAATATGCTTCAAATGTACCAGTTCAGTACTTGAAACATATAACGAATCCTAAGAGGGGCAGCAGGGGGTCTCAGCTCATCTTTTGCATATGGGCACAACTTGTTTCTTATTAATGTTGATTGGATATATAAGCCTGCATCAAAGCAAGCATATATGCTTAAAAGTAATATTCAGCTATGCTCAAATCATGCTCTCCCTTTGGCATTTTGCACATTTTCCTACTGTTTTTCTCAAACTGTTTTGAACTAAACAGAAATGTATTGTGAATCATGATTAATCCCTTTATCAAGATCATCATACCTAGTCCACTTACAAGAGACACCCGCTCTTTCGTAAGCACGTTCAGCATGTTATATTATGATTCCCTGTAGGCATTATGCTGAACTGCATGAAAAAAAAAGTTTCTTTGCATTCTCCCAAAACCACTGTCATTCTAATTTCATCAGAAGCAGAAGTGAAGGAGATAGGTGGCTTCCTCGACATCCTTGGTCCACCCTTTCCCCCCTCCACCCGCCTACCTTCAATACTAGAAGGCAGGGAAAACCTTTAATCAACTAGTTTTTCTAGAACAGTGAAACTGTGTGTCTTCAAACAAATGATATAAAGCAGTAATTAATATTATTAGGAGTATAGTCAAGACTACATTGTATACATCTTGTCTATAATTATATGACCGCATTGGGAATTTGTGGTAGCATATATTTATATATATTTATTTATACTCTTTAGGCAAAGGGAAAGTCTCTTCTAGGAGCACTGGCACCCACTGGTGCTCTCTTTACTTGGGTATCTGCAGCAACCCACAAGCCTTGGGTTATGCTGTAGGATAGAGGACAAGAATCCTACACAAGCACGTGCTGACCCACAGATGTATTTATGGCTTTCCAGCATTTGGCACACTGGAAGGGTCCTGCCATCTAGTAAATACGGGCCTGTTCTCAAGGCAAGATGGTAACAGAAGTAACAGCTTATCTCATACCTGCTCTCATTCTGTCACTGTAACTAGAAATTGAGTCAAGATCAGTGCATATATGTTGCTTTACTTTTTTTGACAGAACCCCAAATCCTGCATTTCTGCAGGCATAAACAACATTTCCAGTGTATGGTAAATGTAACAATATTTCCAGAGCAGGTTATCATTTAATACAGCATGGAAAAATAAGACAAAAAGAAGCAATAGCAGACCTTCCTGCATTGTCTGTAGGTTTTGGTCTGCAAATCATTTTTCATTATAAGCCTTCGTGTCAATACCCCATTGCTTTCTAAAACTTCCCTAGTCGCAAATACATTTCCTGGCACTGCTGAACTTACGTAAGCCTGACCTGCAGTAACACTGACCTCTCCTGCTGCAGAGCTCCTCATACCTTCACCAATTTAAAATTGCAGGGCTGAATCCTCTTCTCAAAAGGCTCTGATTGTTTAGATCCTCTGTGTGTGACTTGCTATTCTGCTGACACGAGGGGAAACTTTCCTCTTCCTATCAACTAAATAGCATCCCTGACAAGCAGTTACATGAGTGGTCTATCTAGGGCTTCAATGGGTTTGTTTAAATTACAAACTGGTCTTCCAGGGTATTTCTTGCAAAATATTGTCTTGAACTAAAAACATTTGTCCAAATAGAGAAAAAGCAGCATCTAGCTAGTGCATTGCATGTGTTGTAGAATTCAGCACAACTGCGTGAGTAGACATCTTCAAAATTGTTCCTGCCATCACACAGTACTCTTTTCCTAGGTTGGTAATTAGCAAAAGGATCATATATTTGTCTTTCAAACATACACTTAGCTTTGACTAATTTATGCTTTAAGCATGTCTGGGCCATAGTCGATCAAGGACTAAATACAAAGCCACAGCTATTGTTTTTTAATGAGATGGGGTTGATAGAACTGCAGATAAAATTCCCAGCTAGCATTTGGACACTCTTTTTGGCACCCTTCAGTGTCACTTAAATTAGTGTTTCTCAGATCTTACTAGACTAAGTCTCAGTTGCCAGGAAGACTTTTAAGGACTTCCATAATTTTTGTGCATTGGTGCTACTTTCAGTTTGTCTCTGTTTGCTTTACCTATTGCCAAGAATTCTGTTTCAACTTCAAATAAAAAAGCTTAGTGCTAATTTTGTTATCATCTGATTCAAACATATCTGTTATTCCCTTTCTCATTCATCTCTTCCTGAGAATTGGAGATTGTTTCAGTTTGAAAACGAGCACAATTTAGCGTTAGAGCAAGGCAGTTTTCACAATTATGATCGGGAAGTGTGGTGAGGCAGGAAAGGGTCCTTTAAACAAAAGCCATGCACAGTGTTAAAATGAAGAGGGCACAGATGTGCCTCAAGATCAAAAAGAAAAAAATATGATGGAAAGAGGAGTGTTGCTGGGTTTATGTCCATAAAGAATTCTTCCCAAGGTGCACTGGTGCATCTGTTGTAGATTTATGTATATTTATACTGACAGCGTTAGAGATATTTATGCAGGTGAGCATCTGTAGATAAAAGATCCTAGCAGGCAGCTTTGAGGTGAAACGAGAGTGGTGAGATGCTCCCATCATAGTTAACATATTTAACATAATAAGAAATAACATAGAAAATGACAAGAGTTTTTCAAACATTAGGCAGCAGGCTCTTTACTCCTCTCCCACGGGACTTTGGTTGCGTTCAGGTCCAAATGCCCCACTTTTTGGCAGTAGGCTACAAAACATCCACAGGCAAGATCTGGCTTTGACTTAATCTTGCCATCTGTGCAGAAGATACCTATGGCAGTTTTTTCATTTTTTGGTTTTTCTTTGTTTGTTTGTTTGAATTTATTATTAACTGTGTTGGTGAAATGCTAAAAAAACATCTGTTTAACTTATTAGATTCAAACAGACATGACATTGTTTTTATTTTTAGCTAATGTAAAATGAAAAATAACATACCACTTTCTCAATATGACAATGCAGCTTACCTGGGAAAGAAAGATGAAATCTTTTAAACCACAGAACAATGGAAGTTCATTCAATTTGCCTTTTGTATTTTAAGGTTGACAAAAACTTAGATATAATTTCATCACACACTTCTGCAGTCAGCAGCACCTTCATTACTTAGAAGTGTCCTTCGTTTCCCTTACAGAACACTGTCATAAATCCATTTCACTGTTTGATGTGTTTGATTGAATTACAAGTCATTGCTTTAGCTACAGTCTGATTTTAGGCAATACCGTGCTCAGACCAGGTGACATTACTGGGCAACTCTGTCTCACAGGTGGTTGCCACAATAAATCCAAAATGATTAAATAGGTTGTTCAAAACTCACGGTCTGTTTTTATGTACACTAACCTATCATATAAAAGTATGGTGATAGAGTGATAAAGAGTAATTTAAATTGAGCTTTAGACCCATGTCTGTATCATGTTATTGTCTAATAATATCAAATGTGAAGACAGGTAAAGATTTTAAGGATGTGACCTACAGGTCTGGTTAGCAAGACCTCTCCGTGCGCTGGAGCTTTGCTCTGCCATTGCTGTGCTCTTGGGAGCACCCGTACTTGCCTGGGGGCGAAGGTGACGGGATGGCATTGCAGCGCGCAGGCCATCGTGAGCCTGGTGCTCATGTCGCTAACATAGATACACGCTGGCATATTTTCATCAGCGTCACTGAATTAATTCCCATTTTACATCAAGTTTAATCAGGTCAGACTTGGTTTCCACACTGCTGCACTGCTTCTAACATTTGCCACATGAAAAACACAGTTGCAAGGCTTTATAACTGCCATAATAGCTTCCGTTCCATTAGTTTTCTGAGTTCTACCTTAGGCACAATTGAGGGACTCCAGAATTATTGGTGAAATAGGACTAGACTTACTGAAGAAAAGCACTTTTAATTTTTCCCTGACAGCCATTTGTATGTTAAAAGAATCTTAGTACTAGGCTGGATTTTTTTATGCAGAGATTAAAAAGGAAAATATTTTTTCTACACATCTAAGGAATGTTACTCCAAGACTTCTACAGCTTTTTTCTTGGAATTCAAACTGGAGTGGGAAGGTTTCTTGAAAGAAACTCCCTGCCATTTCACTGTTTGGGTTAGAGAATAAAACAAGCCCAGAACAAACGCTGATAAGAACAAGCCAAATGGAAACTCATTCCCCATGGGTGTTAGGAGTGTCCCTGAAAGCCACTTCAATTTCGTGACCAATTGGTCACATTTTAGGAGTTAGGATCAGGCTCACGGTAAATGTGGACAGACCAGGGACCTTGGAAGCAGTGTCAGAAGCAATTAATGAGAACTGAAAGTTATCTCCCCCAAACTGAGCACGCAGTAAAACAGACTGGTTGCTCGACAGACACCAAGGAGTGTATTACTCCTTCCAGTGCTGCAAGAATTGGTTAGCCAGCAGCGAGCTACAGTGACTAGAATTGTTGGTTACTCTCTGCAGGAGGTAGAACATTTGAGCAGTTAATTCCAGTAATCCCACAGTTTGCAATACATAGTGATCACGGTGCAATACACAGTGTACCCCGACCTTGTCTGATATATCAAGAGCTGCTTAGGGAAATAAAAGAAATAAACCCTTGGCTGAAGAAAAGTCTTTAAGAAAATAATTTTAAATGAATTTTGTCCAAAACTGGCTAACTTCTCAACTGATAAATTGTCAGAAGGCTGAGTCACATACTGTGCCATCTGCTTGTTGTCTATGTAGTTGAACACAGTGCTGAATTTTCATTCTGAACGCACTCCTCAGATGATCTGCTGCATCTAGAAAATTATTAGGCTAAGATTCTAACCTCTTAAGATGAACCACCTGATACTATCCAGGTGTGTCACATTATTCTGGGTTCTGGTGAATATGAATCTAGGATCTATCTTTCTGTCTGTGTTTCACCCATCTCTGTGGTTTCCTGGTTTAGGGGTAAATTAATATACTGGTCCAGCTTTCACACTCTATATGCTTTAGATGTACTTGTGTAAAACTTCCAGAGACTATTATCAAGGATTATAAGTTCTCTTTGTAGTTTTTAAATAACCATATATATTTTAAGATTTTTTTTATCTCTAGAATAGAAATTTATGGCCCAATTTCAAAAATAATGATTTGGTTATTACCTTCTGTTAAATTCTGTAGAGTATTAAAATGATTTCTGAGAATTCTTTTAAATTCATGTTCTTTCCACCGGTTCTTCTTAATATTGTATGTTCCTGGTTCAACAATGATAGAAATTTTTCTTGGGGGAGAATAATTTAACTTGTGACTTTAGAGATCTGAATTCCAATCGCTGCATCACAAAATTGCCAGCATGACTTGAGAAAATGAGTTTTTCTGTCCTTTCCAAGAAAAAAAAATTACGTCAACATTAATTCAATTTCATTGGCTTTTTGGCAGTATATATTCATTTTGCACAATCATTCAGACACATTGGTATAGTGATAGTTTAAGCCTAAACATACTTTCTTGTGTCTGAAATACAATAAATAGACATGTGAAAGTATTCTTTGTAGAAGGACTGGGTACACCTCGCCAACTATTGTAGGATGAATTTGACATGCCAGAAGTCACCCTCTTTCTTGCTGTGTCTTTTCAATTCTTCTCAGAGGAAGCCAAACTGGAGGACCTCTGTCTGTAGTATTTGTACTGCTTTGGCAGGTATGATCTACAGAACACAACTAAAATCCTCTGAATGAGGCACTGAACACACAACTATTGAAAAAGCATATCCTGAGATTCTTTAGTCCTGACCCGATACATTTTTCGGACCCTGTATAAAAGCTCATTTAGAGTGTTTATGATCCAATGATATGGCTACAGAGAGGGGTTGAATACAGAGGGGAGATGCGTGGGTGACCTGCCACCAAACCACTGTAATTAGCCAGACTCATGCCACTATTTACAGTGGTTTGTACACACCCATCCACTGTAAAAGGCCTGGAAGGACACAGAGATAGAGATACGGGACGAGATAGGCTTCTTGAACCTTGAGTTCTGTGTTTTCCTTTTGGACACAAGGAAAGTCTGTAGACTGTCCTTTATGAGATTTAGCATATATAAAGCTTTAAATTCAGTAGGACCTTAAAAAGACAAACAAACTGAATACACCTTTCTGTACAAATTGTAAAATGCATTTTGTTGCCCTCAATCATACGGAGCTTCTGAGAAAGTTAATTTCAAAAGCGTAAAAGAAAATAATGATTTGTTAAATCTCTGTATAGAACATTCAAATTAAAGCTATGTAAAATCTCTTCCTTTTCCTTTTCCCTTTCCCTTCCCTCTCCAGTAAAAATGCCTCTTCAGAAGTTTTGAAAGTTCTCCTTGTTTGTTATTTTTATTTTAAATATAGCAGCAGATTACTTATTAAGTAAGCGCTGATTTAAGACAAGCAGAGAGAATCAGGAGGTTTAAAAACAATAAATCAACCAAAAGAAAATGTATGCCTGTGTTGCGGATTAATATCTGGGACATGTTAATTGGTGTACTCTCTCGTGGGTTTCAAGAACATGCAGATTATTCTATCTAAAATGAAAGCATGTGTCATTATCTCCAAAGGGTTCCCAGAAGCCCCGTAATGGTGCTTAGTGACGGCACAGTGTGAATGTGAAGCAGCTGGGAGAAGCTGTTTGATACAATCCCTCTAGTCTAACAATGTAACAAGAACCGGCTCTTATTAGAAAATGTCCATTCTATTTTCTGATTATTTTTCTTATTTATTAAAAATAATGATTAAAAAAACCCTCCTCCTTCCATCTTGCATCCTGGCATTGCATGGCCTTTGCCATGTTCTGTTTACACATTCCAGAAATAATTCACCTTACTTTTTGCATCTTGCTGACAGAAGCATGCAGGTGTACTACATTATTAAAGCAGTTGTTTCACCTGCCTGGACTTTGTGACAGAATTCACTTGTAGCCAAGTGAAAAATATTTCACCTCAGAGGGGAAGATCTCTCCCCTTGGCTGCCTGTAAGCCACGTGCTGGAATTCACACTGCCTCTGAGACTGCCTGGCTGACTTTTCTCTGTGCAGCGTTACATCTTCAGTAGCCACCAAAAATACTGGAAAGCTTCCTAAGGTCAAACAATGTGTCCTAGGAGGAGAAAGCTTAGCTTTGCTGAGTGCTTCTTCCTGAACTGGTTCCCAAAAGTATTACCTCCCAGCAGCACATACCTGGATAAACCAGATGTTCTGGAGAGGACCTGAGATATAGCTGGATCATTAATAGTTTGGCTCTACCCTTTTCAGGGAGCAGGGGGACGACAGAAGTCAAAGTAGGAAAATTCAGCTAGTGAGAGTGCCAGCACCAAGCACGGTGCAGTCCCAAAGGCCCCAAGTATAGCGAGCAGGGCAGGGTTGGTGACAGTAACAAGATCTAGAGCAAATGAAAGATGGTAAGTCAGGCCTAAGGTCAGCCCAAGAAGAGCAGGAGAAAGGGCCAGGCACAGATCTGCTTCCAGCAGCCAAGAATGAAGTGCCGAGGCTTGAGCTTAAATGGAGCACCTGGAACAACAGGGAGAGAGCATGGAGGTGAGGCACCAGGGGAGGCTGATCAGGGCAAGGATGGGCAGGTCGTGAACGGTGAGGCTGTGAACGGGGAGGTTCAGCAGATGTACAGGGACCAGCTCAGCAGCTTCACTTTCTCAAATGTCTTTTCCTTTCAGTCCTCCTGACTGAGGTTCAAGCTATTCTTTGTCTTTCTGGAGACTGGGCCTCGAGATCTCTCTTTACTCTGCATATCCATCCGTGGATTCAGATCTTTGCACATTGCAGTTAACAAAATAACAGAGAAAATATTCCCTAGTAACTATCTGATGGAGAATAATGAAACCTGAGTTTTCATAAATGTTTATTTGGATCTTAGGTCCTCGTAAGGTCACTTTCATGCTTACCTGCTTGAGGCAGGCAGGGACACATTCAACTTGCCTCATAAAATAGAACAACTTTACAGAACATGGTCATTTGAAAGAAATAAACTCCCCATTGACAGCCTTACAGCCTTCCCTTGAGTTAAAGAATGTAAAGTCTGACCATAGTTGGCATTCTGGAAAATTAAAGAATGAAAGGAATTAATGGGTAAAAAACTGGCTGAATCACTGGGCTCGAAAAGGTAATGGTTAATGGTTTATATTCCAGATATAAATGGTTAAAAGTAATGTTTCCCTGGGCCTATCCTGGGACATACCTTGTTTAATATATCTTTTTAAGGGACCTGGGAGATGAATGCCATCTTGTCAAAACTGCAGATGACACCAAGCCAGGGGATTTGCCTGGCATCCTCCAGGGCAGGGCTGCTGCCCAGGAGGGTATTGACAAGACAGAGCCAGGTTATTTATGGAGTGCACAGCAGGGCAACAAGAGAAAGTCATCATATACTGAAACAGAGGAGGATCAAGCTGAGTATTTGGAAAACAACAACAAAATCCCCATAACATTATTTAAGCACCAGAAAAAGTTGTCCAGGAAGGTAAACCTTGGAGGTTTTCATGACCTAACTGGACAAAGCCTTGAGCCTGTCTGAAGTGTTCTGAACCTGGAGTGAATTCAATGTTTATTCTATTTAGAGCAGGGGGTTCCATGCTCCCCCCCAACCTGAACTGTCCTGTGATTCTAATAGCATTTTTGCCAACGTGTCCTTGGTTTTATAAAGAGATCAGCATAGTGGTGTGAGCTGTGCAGAGCCCTCCATCACAGTTTTGCTTTACTGGGTGATGCAGAATGAGACTGTCAACTGAGAAACTAAAACTTAACTATTGCTTATTCTTTTCAACAGAAAACAAAATGAAGTGGTGTTATAATGGACCTGTGATGAGTAATGAGGGCAGTCAACAGTAGCCCTGCCCTGAAATTGTAGCCTTGGTAAGTTGCTTTAATTGATTCTTTTTAAAAAATTTTTGTATTACAGTTAAGATTGACTGGGTTTAATGGGGAGTGATTGTGAGATCATTTACAAATGCGGAACTGTATGTCCTGAAAATCACTGTTTTTATTAATAAGTGTGGGCAGATATTTTGACCTCTGACAAGGACATACAGCATCTCTGAGCACTCTACCAGTCTGCTGCCTTTTCTGAAAATCTGCAGAACTGTCTTAATAGGAACCCAAATCATTAATGTGCAAATTATGATACTGTACCAACATTTGAGTAAGAAGTTACCAAGAAAAAATGGCAAAGCGTGTTTACCTGTTTTTCTGAGATTCTGTTAGAAAGTACTTAACTTAAGGAAGAATATCTTACAAGAATTAAGAGGAACACGGATTTGGATCTGAAAGGAAGATAATAGTGAGAGACTAAAGTACTCAGTTTAAGTTATCACCAGTTTAGGGGAGAATTTGACTGAGGTGTGTGTCTGGGGGTGAAGTTTTAAGTGTTGGAACAGTTTATCAGAGTATGAAGCTGATTCTTTGTCATTCCAAAGCCTATAAAGTAATGAGATATTCTAAAACACATTCTATGGCACAACCAGCACCACGGAGAGAATGGATGAGGTTCTGTGGGATGCGCCATACTCTATGATCTGATAGCCAATATATTCCCTTCTGTCCGTAGTACTGTGAGTCAAAAATACTTGTGAAAAAATATATGTCCGGTACAATGTTCCCCAGAAGTGCATTATACAATGAGATATTTTCCCTTGCTACCCCTAAAGAGAGTACAAGCCCACGTGGAGCTAACACAGGTGAAAAAATACCACCAGAGCATCATAACTCCCTCCCCGTTCTTTTCAGCTAGCAGATTCCTCTTTAGCCAAAGAAACGTACTTTTCAAATAACAAATACAGTCTGAACCAGCAAGATATTTTTAAGATTAGGGCAGGAATAATTTTCGACGTGTTACTTAGCTGACTGCTGCACATTGCACAAAGCTGTAGTCTGAGCATCCTTCTTTTGCTTCAGTATTCCAGTTGCAGAGAATGGTTGTCTTGCATTTGATAACTGTTCAACTGAAGTTTGTGTCCGAGGTGCTTAGCTTTGGGCCTGTGCTGTACAAGATGCTGCTAGAAAGAATGTTGATTCACACCAGGATGTGACTGATCCCTCTATAACACTGGTTTTCAGTGTGACAGCTGATGGAAGAGATAGGCAGACGTTGGCGTCAGCAAAATGAAACTGTTAGCAATGAACCCTAAGGGAAAATGTACCTAGCACAGAGCTGCTTTGAGCCATTACTTGTTTGTAAGCTCAGCCTGCACCACTGCTTTGACAGGGAAGGCATGAAGAGGTGTAGGAGAAAGAGAGGTCAACGTAGATGTGATTATGTATACCCTGGAGCTCAGTTTTATTGCATTTGTGATGACTCCTGGAGTCTTCTGTAGTTACAGAAGATCTCATGGTTTGCAGAGGAATAGCCTAAGCATATTTTCTAGTCTGATAGCCCTGACTGTTTTCCCAGGTGTTTTTATAGGTTTGACTTAGGTCTGGGTAAAAATTCTGCTTTCTGAGTTATATACCACTGAGAGAGAGAGTGCTTTATGAAATATGAAGTCTCTTTTGAGCTATATGTCCGTCTTGGGTATTTATTTGCCTTTTTTTTTTTTTTTTGCCAGTGGATGAGGGAAGATTTTGTGGTTTGGATGGAGACTTCAAAAAGTCTAGGATTTAATACCTGTTTGACTCAGCTTACTTATACAGAGATATTAAAAGACACCAGGCTAGAGTAGAAAAGGACTTTGATCATAATTGAAATTAACATTTTTAAAAGCTGCATGGCAAAGAGATCCTCTGCTCTTCTGAAACTATAGAAATAACATTTATAATGAAGGTAATAAATTATTATTTATAGCCACTAAAACATTATATATAGTCACATGTCAGGATAGTGTTTAACATTATGATGTGGGAACTGCATACACCATGAATGCTTATTATCAGCCTTTAGTTATGCTATCTTTTCTGCTTGTGTTGATGGCTATAGGGCCTAATACTGATTTCTTAGATAAGGCTTCTCAGCAGGAGACACTCCATTTAAACTTTGACATTATTTTCAAAGATGCAAGTGGTTCCCTTTTTCAGTTTTAAAAACTTTGTGTCTGTTAATCACATGTCTAACTGGCTTAAGCTGGTAAAATTACCTCCCTGTGAAACTGGAAAAAGTAGTTTAATGTGTAGGTAAATGTACATGCGTACACTTATCTGAGAATGTAAAAGAAATGGTATGACTAAATATTGAATAAATTCATTTTTAAAAAACATTCTTTATCTTCTCACTAAAGAGATCAAAGATTCAAAGCACAGTTAGCAAAAAAATTTGGATGGTCTCTGGAAGATGAGGTGGAAGGTGCAAATCCCATCATACATTTATGTGAGTAATAAATAAAAGGTAATGGCCCATTATCACAAATATACTCCGAGAACAAAGAATGGTTTATTAGGTTTACCTTGTTCTGTCATTATGGCTTTTTTTTGTGAGGGCCATTCAGGCATGTAACCATTGGTGGCTTTATAAAAGATAATAAAGTTTATTAGTATAATAATGGGCAATGAATAATACTTGAGAAATAGAAAATAGGCTATAAAAAATGAGATCAGGTCAAAACTATGTTATCGAAAGCTATTGTTGCTGCTTTAAAAGAAATGGACTTTCTGGTGCTGTCTTTCGCCTAATGCAGTGCATAATGGATGAAAGATGTGAAAATACTTAAAATTTAAGACCAATTAAAAAAAAAAAGGAAATGACTGAATCATGATATTGTAGGACTTTGCTTTGCTTTGCTGGATGTGTGTTTTTCTATCTGGGGACCTCATACTTAGCGTTTCTGCTAAGGGTTAGGGCTAGGGTTAGGGTTAAGAAAGAGAGAGAGCATAGAGAGCTAAGGAGAATACGGTTGGAATGGGCTTGCCAAAGGAAATGTAGCAGGATATGCTGGCTGGTTCTAGGGCAGCCTTTGGTTTTTGGGCACCACTACACACGATGGGCCCATGCTTAGTGGCTG
>NW_010577480.1:508341-544778 GCF_000705375.1 Tinamus guttatus | reverse complement strand
TAAAAAAAACAAGCAAACAAAAAAACCCTGAAACTGTCAGTTTATAAACTGTCCAAATTTGCTCTTTTATGTAAAGGTCGTGCAGGACGTGTTTCCAAAGGATACTGTTATAGACTTATACACAAGGACTTCTGGACAAACTATATTCCAGAAAAGCCGGTACCCGAGATATTGGTAAGAATTTTGGAGATCTTAACTTCTTTTAATCTACGTGTTAATATTAGAGATTATTTTAAGAAAATACTAGTTCTACTTTACCTTTCCTGAAGGCAATCTGTGATTCGATTAGTTACTGTTAATTCTACTGCTGAGTAGATTTCAGATTAAGCTGGTTAAATAATTGAATGACTGTGAATATGAAGACCACTGAACACTTCTTTTTGTTGTAGAAAATGCATTACAGCAAAATATTGTGTGGCTTTAGGATTTAGCAGCCTGCTCAAACAAAAACTAATCTTAGTGAATGAATGAGAAATTAATCTCAGGTTTTGCTAAATTTAATTTAGCATTGACTCAGTTAACTTTAACTCACTTGCTTCAAGTCCTGCTTTCTGTGCAGGAAAGTAACAGTAGCGCTGTCTTCCCTTTAGCGTTGTCCTTTGGGAACCACAATCTTAAAAATAAAAATGCTTGACATGGGGGAACCAAAAGCCTTGTTGGCAACAGCTCTTTCTCCACCCAGCGTAGGGGACATTGAACGTACCGTACTTCAGCTGAAAGAGGTATGCATCATTTAATGTTGCTAAAATCAAGGTAACTACAATATATTGCAGAAGGGTTTTTCTGGATTTATAAAGTAATAGTAACCTTAGTTGGAACCGAAAGTAAGAATTATGCCTAGAGAACCTCTTCTCGTGTTTGACTCTTACTTGGTTACCATCATCTTCAGCATAATTTCTGAAGTTACTTCAGCAAAAGAAGATTATACTCTCATCACAGCAGATTAGTGGAGAAACAATTCTGTTGGTAAACAGCATCTATAGTGAGAAAAAATAGAAAAAAGTAAGAGTCTGAGTTCTGTAAGTGTAAATATTTCTGGTGATCACACACTTCCAACTTAGGATATGTTAGAACCAACCTATATATAGCCAACCTGAACATTAGCTTTTGGACCCACAAAAGGAAGTCAGTGACTTGGCTTGCTGAATGGGTTTGAACACTAATTACATTAAACTTCTTTTTTAGTGTGTGTAAGCAACTGTATTTAGATGCAGTGGCTTCCTTTTTATATAGTATTTCTAGCATTATTTTCCATTCTACCAGGCTTTTAGAATTAAGAACACCAACTTGATTAGGATTTTGGTGTTTGAGATAGTTGTTTCTTGTCTTGTTTGCTTGCAGACTGTTCTTAGATTTACGTGATCAATTCACACAAGTCAATAACTTGATTTTATTTTTTGTAGTTAGGAGCACTCACAACTTGTGTGCAAACAGAAGAAAATCCCCATGATGGTGAGCTGACTTTTTTAGGAAGGGTATTGGCACACTTGCCAGTGGATCAGCATCTTGGAAAGCTGATAGTCCTTGGTCATGTGTTTGGGTGCTTAGAAGAATGCCTTATTATAGGTAAGTGAGAGGAAAAAAATGTATGAATGTTTCTATAAAGACAAATAAGTTGCAGTTTTTCATTTCTGTTGGTTTGTTCTGTAGCGGCAGCACTCTCCTTGCGGACTTTTTTCGCGGTGCCTTTCAGACAGCATATTGATGGTTACAGGTATTATTGGCTCCTCAAGATGTTTTATGTCTTCCTGTCTATGTCTGGGGGAAAAGGGCTAAGCTGATCACTAAGCATCTTTTTCTTTTTTTTCTTTTTTTTTTAATGTCATCAGTTGCTGATAAATCTTCATTTGTATTGCCAGGAACAAACTGTTTTTTGCTGGGAATAGCAAGAGTGACTGTATTGCGCTTGTGAATGCGTTCAAGGTACCTCTCTTCTGGCTGATCTTCCAGTGAAATCTGATAAACCACAACAGAACTCCTTACATTTGCAGGATCAATGTGACATTTTTGCTTTTAGATTGTTAAAAACTTTTGATGTTATTACTCCTAGCTACTCTAGTAATGCTCTCTATGGACTATCTCCTATTTCATACGTATTACTGTATAATACTGCTACTACTACTTCGAGCCAGCTTTTACTGGTGAAGGAGCTGCACAACATTGCACCAAAGTAAGGCTGTAAGAAAAATTGGGTGAAAGCAGGTTGCATCACTTGGTTCCCTACTTCTTGAAAATGCCTTTAGTTTTTGAGGTATTTCTTCTAATTCTATGTAGTTGTTAAACAGAGTAAAGAAAGAGAGGCTGTGGTCTTGGTCTCCAGCTTGCTAGAAGGAGCAGCAGATTTGGAACAAGAAATAAGTGGCTCAGGTTCCCTTCCTTTCCATAAAGGAGCTGCTTTAGATGGTGCAGCAGATAAAGGGAAGGCCCAGCCTTCGTCGTTAACTCTTACAGAATTAAGTTACTGGAGCAATAACCTGAGACTGTCAAGAAATTTGTCATTTAACATATCTGTTGTCTATGTCAGTGAGGATCCTACTACAGCTGTTACAAATCTTGTGTGAGACCAATGTCTTCTGCTTTGTAAAATGTGTGTGTACTGTGTCTTCCTGTGCTTCTTTTAATCTTCTGGACCTCTCTGTGTACCAGAACAAAACTCAGGACAGCTGACTACTTGTGCCCCTTTTCAACATGAATGATTGTAGCTAGACCCTAATACAAAAATACAAGAAAGGGTAATCAGAGAAAAAAATTGTGAATAGGTAAAGAGATGGGAACATCTCCCCCCTTGCAGGTCTTCAAAACTCAACTAGACAAGATGGATCACATTGCTGAGAGTCAAGCTGGCCCTGCTGTGAATGTGGTATTAGACTTGATCTTAAGAAGTCTCTTCCAGCCAAAATTACTTTATGATTCAGCTCTCCATATATTCCGTTTTTAAAATTTCTTGTAATCTATGGTGCCTTAAGGGTATTTCTGCATTTTTACATTAATATTTTTTAAAATGATCTTCGGTGTACATTTGGAAAATACTCAGTTGCTGTGAATGTCACATTAATTTGTTGTAATAATTATTAATGAAACATTACATTTATGCCTGAATTTTAATTCACTTCTTTCTTAGGCGTGGCAGATTTGCAGACAAAAAGGAGAACTGAGACATCCCAAGGTTGGTTAGTTTTTTTCTCTTTCGTTTCATTCAAAGTTTAGTGACTCCAGTATTGGTGTGTTATATTCTTACTACAGCAATTTGAGCTAGCAATCTTACCTGCAATAGTTGGGATTTTTCATAAGTAAATAGTAGCATAGGCTTTGAGGGAATTTCCTGAATCTTTGAATCCAGCATCAAGTATTCAAAGGTAACCTTTTATATAGTCCCTTTGATAGACGGACCATCCAATTTTCCAAAGGGAAATGAAGCTGAAGTTGAAAGAGAATAATGTTTTCTTTATAGGTGAATCTTCCTTAAAGAGTCAGAAAGGAAGACTTCAAAAGGGTAGTTTAAAAAAATGACAGTGAGTGAGACCAGGTAAAAATAAGAACATTGAGTCATACTTACAACTTGAAAGATTCAAGTTCTATATGTGATCAGTCTCCCCCCCCAAAAAAAAGTAAAACCAGTGGTTTATGCACAGAAATAACTTCCTGCAGTCTTTTTGGACTGGTATATTTAAGAGCATTTTTGATTTCCCTGCAGCTGTTTGATCCCAATATGTTTTATGAGCACCTGTGTGACCTGTGCCTAGTATATGCTGAAGTTTTAGTGAGTAACCAAGATTACCAGCATGTAGGCTCTGTCAAAATTGTGTTTTCACCTAAAGAAAGTCTTGTAAAGAAAGTGTCATGTAGTACCTGCCTTGAATGGGTCCTAGAGTAGCAGCATGGAGGAGTTGTATCTGTTGGTTTATATGAAACATTTACAGCTGACTTCATGTTAAGCTAAGTGTAGTTTATTAGTCAAATTTATAGCTCTATCTTTTTTTATACATGTTGAGCTATTGATATGTTGAGCTATTGGATGCATAAAAATCTGTGAAATGAAATCCTTCTCTGGCAGTATGTGATTACAATTATGTCCATCCAGAGGAACTTGAGGATTTTTTAGCAGTAGGTAAAGCAGTACATAACATCAGCATTTTCATTTTACTTTCAGGAAGAGCTTGATTGGGGTCGATCAAATTATATTCAGATCAAGAGAGTCAGAGAGGTGAGCTGAAAGAGATGGGGTGTGTGTTTTTGTTTGTTTTGTTTGTTTGTTTGTTTTGTATAAGCGGAAGGACTTTGCTTTGTTACCAGATGCCAGCATCTTGGATGAGCCTCCTGCTTGTGTGTGTATGTATATGTATTTTTATCTTCTAAACAATTCATTTCCACTATTATTTACTAATTATTTACTCATTATGCAAGTTCCTCAAATATACTGTTTGTGCTGAGACTGTTTTACATATTTTTTCTATTGTTACTTTTTTTGGTGAAATAGGTCAATTTAAAGCAAATATAAGTACAATTATATTGTAAGTACAGAAATGAAATACGTGTTTTGCTAGGGTTCCTGCAGCAGTTAATGAAAACTGCACTACAAAGTACTTCAAGCCAAATGTGATATGTGGAGAAAAGAAATAATTAAAACTCCTGAATAACTGTGGTTGGCAGAGCATGCCTTTGCCGATCTATATTTGCTAGTAGCAAGGTTGCTAATTAAACAGTTTCTTTATTCCTCAGAAAAATATTTCAGCATGATTTCAGTGTGTCATTATAATGGCATGAGCCCTGTGGAAACTGGGTTCAAAAAGGGCAGAAGAGAAGGAAAGCTTTTATAGTTGGGGACAGTCTGGGAGAAAAAAAAATGGCATTAGATTTTTAGCTTGTGTACCTCTTAGGGTTTCTTTGAAACAGCTTAATACTGCTATTTTATGCAGCAGAAAATTAGAAGGTTACTGGTTATATTCTTAAGCTAAATCAGAGGGCATGTATTGCATGAAAAAATGTGTCATATAAATGTACAAACTTACTGAAAGACACTTTAGCATGTGATGAATAAGAGGTACATAAATTGAAGATTGCACAACTTGTTTTATGTGCATTAAGTGTAATGATTTTTTTTTTCCAACTGTGGAAGTAGGCATCATTTCTTTTCCAAGAAGAGTTCTGCTTGCCTTATTGCTCAACAGTGACTTGTGCTCACTGAATGAATTGCGACTCCTCGATACATTTTGTGGTGGAGGGGTTTTTAGCAGGTGTGTGCCTGCTTGCTTGTTTTGTGGTATTTGTGTAGTTACTGGGCTTCGGCCTCACAACCACCTACATTATCCAGGTTTGCTCTGAGTGTTGTTTTCTGAGGGATTTACCAATATACTACTAGTCTGCTTTGTAACATGATCAATTTCATCTTTTTTTTTTGTCTCCTTCTAAAGTGTCTCTAGCATATGGAGAACAGACATAGAGATCAAGATCAAAAGGAACATAAGTACTTTCATTTAGTACATGTTTCATTTTCTAGTTGACTTGAAATGCATCTGAAAATGTGTAACACCTTTCTGGCATCAGCTCTTTCAAGTTTAAGACTGTAGACTTGAAAAATTTACAGCTGAGTGATCACCTTGATGACTTGGAATCAAATGAGTTGCTTAGTGTCACCTAAGAACTTTGATGCAAGAATGAAATCTAGCAGTGCAAGGTGCCCTGCAAGTGTCATTACAGGAAATAAAGCCACATTCTTCATGTAACTGAAAAGAAGGTCTTGAAATTGAATATGCTTAACCTTCTTCTGTTAGCTTTTTAACAATTAGAGCTGTCTGTAATTGAAGCTGCTTTAGTACAGTTCTGGGCATTTTGAAATGAGAAGAACTACTGAACAGACAAGAAAAATAAAACCGTATACAAAGGAGTAAAGTATTGTAAAGAAATTGTATACTGGAAAAAAAGTTACTGTCAGGGAAGGTTAAGTGTTTCATAAGATAAATGTTGTAACATTCATTACATAAATTACATATATAATTATGATATCAAGGAGAAAAGTTGAGAAGAGAAAATCATAAAGCTGAAGCATTGGTCTTGTATGATAGCCTACTGGGTAGATTATGTTCTTTGGCCAACTTTGGATAATTCTAGAAGAGATTCTGTGTGATTTAATAGCTCAGAAATTTAGAGTGGACAACAACATTAACATGAATACATTTATGAATACTTTTTCTTTAAGACTTAAAAATAATTTAAAAAAAAAAAAAAAAAGTTTTTTCACATACCAACTTTACAGTCCTTGGCATGAAAATGGGCTTGCAGGCCTGACAGGTCTGAGACAGCCGTCCTGACTGTTTTCCAGTCCTGGTAGTTGTCATATGAAGAATATAACAGGGTATCTTAAAATTGCCAACAGTGGAATAGAAAATGTGGAATGGAGCACTGGAGCAGTTTAGAGAACAAGGCTGTGTGTCTTTTGTAGATCGTTTACTCCAAAATCAACTGGGTTAAAGGCATTAAATGAGAACCAGTTTATAGAAGCTTCTTGGTAATAATTTGTATTGCAAGCTCAATAGAGTATGTTCTCAGACTCATTTTAAGTACCTAAGGCTGTCTGCTAAATTTACTGTCCACTGTATGGTTACTGCTATACTTAGGTGCAGATATCCAGTTTGATGTTAGCCTGTTTCTGCCTTTTAAAAATATGTAAATGTAACTGTTCTATTGTGAATCAGTAAATAGCCATTTCAAAGGTAATTTCAGTTCCACCTTTTTCTGTTTTTTTTTAATTCAGTATCATATATGCACAAGAGGGCTTTATAACTGCAGAATTTTATATTAAATAGAATTCAAAGAAGAGTCACACTTGAGTCACACTACTGAAAGAAATCCTCTTGTGTAGAAATGTGCTTATCAGTATATTAGATGAAATAGGCACAGACCCCTAAAAAAAGAAAAGGGAGCTTGTTTCTGTAGGCTTTTATTTACCGATTCTAATTGCATTTATAGACAGATCTGATCTGTTTAAACTTAATTTGTAATTTCAGGTGGCAGAGTTATTCGAAGAGTTGAAACAGCGAGTCAGCGTATTTAACATGCATATTAACACTCAACCATCTCCTGTGGATCAGGAGTATGTGTACAAACAACGCTTCATTTTGCAGGTAATGATTTAACTCCCTTTTCAGGGGAGAAAAATGATCTACAAAGTTTATAACTCTTTTTACATTCTAGTATTAATGAATTACTGTTCTCCTGTGTTTCAATATTCTCCATGGATTTTGATTTTAAAAAGGTACTATTTCTTACTGTAACTTACTGTTGAATTTCCAAAGTAAATTCATTTCCTATTTGGACAGAGTAGTGCATTGGGGTTTTTTTGTTGTTTGTTTTTTCTGTTAGGTTTTCACAGACAGGACATAGTGATTGTTTCAAAGGTGTTTTGTTTAACTGTGTCAACAGTGAACTTCAAGAATCTGCATTGTTAAATATTGTAAGAGAGAATGTGAAAACTGCAAGTCTCATGTTTCATATAGCTACTTTGTGTGAATGTGTTAAAAATTGAGACTCCTTTGAGCTTATCAAAGAGACGAAGTGCTAAAGCCCAAGTTAATGATTCATAGTCCTTGTTTTTTTTACAGAAACATGAAAATGTTGCAGAATTGTTGCAGAAGATGAACTCTTAATGAAAGTGTGTTTTTAAGAGTAGGATTCGTGTGAGTTAACCTTTAGTTGGAAATTACTGTCTTTCCTGGAAAGAGATAGGGAAAACTGTAATATGCTTGAGGACCTTGTAATATCACTTGTTATTGCAAGTATATTTCTTTTTGAGAAACTGGATATAACATACTATGTTTCACAAAATATTTTTTACTTCAGGTCGTGATAGCTGGTGCTTTCTATCCAAACTACTTTAGTTTTGGCATGTGTGATCAAGAAATTGCTGTGAAAGAGCTTGATGGCAAAGATCCAAAAACCACTGTAATGGTATGTTGGGATTATTAACCTAAATAACTTAATAAATTTATCAGTGTCCTTCAAAACCAGATGCTAAGCCAGATGCATGCTAGTGAATGCTGAGCAAGGGAGTAAGTCTCTTTCCTGGATCTCCTGGTTGTGCTGTGCTGCTCGTGATGCAGCCCAGCATGTTGTTAGCTGCCATGGCCTGCTGCTGCCTTACAGTCACTGTCCGCGAGGAGCCGCTAGGTCCTTTGCAGCAGAGAAGTTGCCAAATCAAATCCCACGATATGTGTTGTTGAATTCCATGAGACTTAGGATACACCATTCCTATAGCCTGTCTACATCCTTCTAGGTGATGGCTCTGTTCTCTAGTCTATCAGTTTCTCCCACCAGCTAGTCTTTATCTACAAGCTTCGTGAGGGAGTGTTCTGTCTTCTCCAGATCACTGGTCAAGAGTGTAAACAGCACAAGTGCTAGGGCAGAGCCCTGAGGAACTTCACCTGTAACCAGGCTCGAGCCCAGGGGGCAAGCCAGGTCTTCATCCAACTTGGAGCATGCTCCTCCAGACTGTCATTACTTAACTTGGATACAAGGATGCTGTAGACCCTTGAAAAGGGGACTGAATTTTTTTAGGGACTGGAGCAAGGCTGACCAGTCTGTAGTTCCCTAGCTTGTCCTTGTCCTTTTTAAGCCTAGGTATAATGTGTATGGTATTAGGTCCTAGTGTATGCAGCTGATCTGACTCCTTGGACTTTATGGGTTGAATTTTCTCAGGAAATCTCTGATTCCATCCTGAAGGAGGAAGTTAATTTAATTTCACTAATTAACAGTTGAAACTGCTAAAACACTAAAATAACTATATCTAAACTTTATTTTTCTTAACAGCTGAGGAATATTCCTCCCTATGGATTTCTATACCATCAACAGTTGCAGTCACTTTTCAGACAGTGTGGGCAGGTAAAGTCTATTGCATATGATGGACCAAGGTAAGTACAAAATGCTTTGAGTATTATTCTGTTTTTTATGCTCCCAATTATGGGCCAGTAATCAACTTTTTTTGTCACTGTTGCATTAGCAAACATGAATTCATTTCTTATGATTTAATCTGCTTGAAAACAGGAATTTATTTTTAATGTATTGGCTAGGAAAAGAAAGGTAGCCTTGAGGCATATATGTGAGGCAAAGTAAGCCAGTAGCATTAGATAAATGAGCTCAGTAAGAGATTGCTTTCTGTTTTCTCTTTGGTTGTGTAACAGTGGCCCTTAAAACTGCAGCTGATCTGTCTGTATGTGTTTCTAATATACAGCAAATCCTGCTCATTTGTACCAAATCAAGTGGCTTTGCACAAAATGTATGTGACTGGCTGCTTTAGCAGATTTGCTGGCTGACTCTGGACTACAACTGTCCAAAGCTGAAAAACAATATATAGCCTTTTTTATGCCTCTTCTAAGCTTTACTACCTTTCTTACATATTTATAGCCCATTATTTCTACTTTTATTAGATTTATTCAACTATGTTATGAGAATACTAGAAAAATTTCTTAACTGTGATTAAAAATGATTTAAAGTGTATAAGAGGAGAAGGCAAGGCCTGTGAGGTAGCTACTCTTTTACAGTTCTCTAGGTTAAGATAAAGGGAAGAAATGATGGTGTTTTGAGTTTTGTTTCTTCCTTGAGGAACTTTGCAACTTCATTTTGTGGGCTTTTTGGAACAGGGCTTTTGTGGAGTTCGCTCGTAATCCAATGGACACCTTTAAGACTCTTCCTGCAGTGTATATGTCACTTAAAATGGCCCAGTTGAAAATTCCACTTGACCTTAATGTTCATTATCCGAACGAGATTGAGAGCCAGGTGGCAGGTGGGGGAGCTACGAGAGTGAAGCACACAAGGTAACTCTGCTCCGTGGGGAAATGGGTTTGGTTGCAGTCCAGAGCTAAAATAAGCCTTATGGTTTAAGCGTTTCCTGGAATTGTTACTAGGATGGAACCATTGTGTGAGCAGAACATTTTTGTTGGTTCTACAGGAAAACTAGTAAAGTCATTATTTGAACCCTTTAAAGACTGTGGAGAAAGGTGCCCTGTAGAAACTTAATTCAGGCACGTATCCTGGACTAGAAATACCATAATTGTCTTAAGTGTTTTTTATGGTTAAAGATGTTTCCTTTAGAGCAATCTGAGTATACACTGCCTGTATTTAAGTTTCAGTCCCATTTCCTTAGAGACATATGGAATTGTGATATGTCACAGCCTTATACAGCGATTGCTGTTCATGCTGGAGACAATGTAGGACCAAAAGAGAAAAGTAGTGGCATTTGGGGGCAATCAAAAGGGATGTTTGGGAGCAGTGGTTAAGGATGCAATGTAACAAGTCCATCTGGTTAGACAATACCTGCTTTTGCTAGAAACGTCTGACATAGGGATTTCGTTGTCTGTTTCATTGTCATATTCAAAAAGAGGATATGCTGCATTTTTATTTCTGCTGTGGTGTGTTCAATTTAGTTTCTGAAAATAAGCTTAGACCTCATTCCATAACAAATTTATTGTTTAGCCTTTATTTTTGGTTGCTTAATAAATTGATGGAATAATTGCTCCTCAGCGTAAATATGTCTGTGTGCAGTCATGCTCGTTTCTCTGTAGTGTGCTGGTTTGCATAGCCATTTTCCAGTTTAACCTCATACCTTTTAAAATAAAGTCCATGAAGTACCTAAACGAATATTAAGGCTGTTTTTTTCCTTTCAAAATATGCATGGCATAATTTCTTGTCAGTCAGTTGATCTTTTATCCTCTGTGTGCAGACACGCACATCTGTACTAAAGGAATGTGAGAAGCAAGCAGAAAGCAAAATGTGAATTCTGCATTAGCAATTTAGAATTTTCCTTTGTTACTACAAGGGGAATACAGTATGCATGAACACAATACACATGTATTTACCATCTTTATTTCATTATTTTTTCAGAGTAAATGTGGACTATCAGAAGCAGATAGTAGAGCCTGTGGAAATATTTGGCATTTCAGATGTGTCAAAGATGATCCCTAACCGTCTCCTATCCATCAATGTAACAGAGGTAGGAGCACTCTATACCTAGCTCTGTTTGCACAGACGACTACTCAGCAAGTGCAAACAGTGAATATTGATAATTCATTTAGCACAGAGATATTCAAAAAGGGTCTGAAGAATGTTCTTAGTCTCATTTTTAATACTTTTTTTGTTAAACACTACTAACATTTCTTGCCTAACTTTCTGAAATTTGTTTGTGCTTTTAAAACTCCTTAAAAATGTGTGGTGTTCTTTGGTACAAAATAGTACTTAGAGGTAGGATTATATGTAAAGGGGATAATGTAAGTGATCAAAATATTTGTGTATACTGAGGAAATCAATATAAGCACATATTTGGACGATTTACCTCGCTATTGTAAAATGGCAGTTTTCTTCTGAAGCTGCAGATAGGAGAAATGAGATGAATTTGTTGTATTGCATACTCATTCAGGAAAAACTATTGCATGCATAAAAGGTGGTACACTGGGATGTCTTTGTGTGGCATAACATGCAGCAGCTGTGATAGGGAAGCATGCCATTCTGAGGAGCTGTAAAATCAAGCAGCATTCTGTATCTTTTCCAGCACACGAAACTCAAACTGAAGCATAACTTGCATTTCGTGTCTATTTTCATACTCTATTAACATAGAACTTGGAATATATATTCCACCACCTTTTGCAGTAGTAAACACAGCTCTGACTTGTAATTGGGTAACGTAGAATCTGTCTTTCTGTGTCAGTCTCAAATGTAGTTTTTGGGTTTCTCCAGCTCATTGGCTGTTGAACTAGAGTTTTCACACCTTTGTGTGACAAAATAATCCCAACTCTTTCTTACAATGGTGGGAAAACTGGAGGCAGGTGTTTGCAGGAGAACAGACAGTGTAGGTCAGTCAAATACTGACTTAATAGAAGAAATAAAGCAGCAACTTCAGCAGTATTTCAGGTGACTTTGAGTGTATTATCAGGAAGGCCAAAGAAAAGGAGCCCAAAGAAAGGAATGAAAGGAAGGCTCTATTAGTTGTGGTTTTGTTTTTTCACATGGGCAGAAAAATAATATATGTTTAAAATCATGTTGCAAGATTTGTCAGCTTTTTGCATTATGAGTCTAAATTTCAATAAGCTTAGAAAATATCAAATAGTGATAGTGCAGAGATTTTTGAAAAAAAATGATAATAAAGTGCATATTTTGCAATAGCATTTAATATGAGTGTGTGTGCATTCACATATTTCTAAAATTTTCTAAAAGAGTTGAGAATTGTTTTGTTAGCTATAGTGTTTTCCACAGATTGTTTAATACCAAGGATAATATAAATTGAAATTCCTAAGAAGTTCAAACCACCAAGCTAGTGGAAATTAGAAGCTGAAGTGTTAAACCAGCTCTTGACAGTAGTGGCATGTTTTGCAAGTGCAGAAAGAATATTTTCTTCAGTTTATCCAGTTATGTCTATTATGAAAAATGCTGATGGATTTGACAACCATTATGATCTGATCATCTGTGGTCAGCCGTAGTGCCAATTTGCTGCTAAATGGAGCTGACTGTTAAGTTTGGAAAGCTTTTACTAGCTAGAAGGGTTCATTGTGCCTGGATGCACCTACGTAATGAATGACATACCTCATAGTTTATTTTTAAGTTGATTTTCTGTTTTTTAAAGTAATTGTCTTTTTTAATACATTAATACCATATTACTTGATAAAGAGCAATCTTCTAAAAGAGAAATGCTTCTCTGCATTTCTCTTGCAGTATGAGAGCACTTCTATATGCGTATCAGGAATAGGAATATTTTCATGGATTTTGCTCAAAATAATATTTTCTGTTTGGGGTATAAAAATGGTAAAGGAATGAGGTCTGAAACTATTTCATTTTTATGGTTTTTAGATTGTGGAAGTTGGACACTTTTGGGGTTACAGGATAGACGAAAAAAATATGACTGTACTGCAGACTCTAACTACTGAAATTAACCACCAGCACCTGATGGATTTGCCAGTGCCTCCACATCCAGAGTTAGTTTGTCTGGCCCCATTCCCTTGTCTGGAAAATAAAGGATACTACCGAGCTCGTATTCTGTATGTTTCTGGAGATTTTGCTGAGGTACAGTAATATGTTATGTCATTTTGAATCGGTAAGATGAAATTGAGTTAACAATCTTGTAGCTATGCATTTTAACAAACTACTGTTCTCGTGACAATTGTAAACATTTCAGTGGAGAAAGCAGGAATCCATAGAGCCAGAACTAAAATAAAACCTTAGTAGAATATTGCCAGAATAGATTAATTAGTTTTTTTTTTTTCAGAACACAGGAATAATTTTATGTTAAGAGTAATTGTTGTTGATATGGTAGGGAATTGTGTGTAGTAAAGCAGAGGGAAGCAAAATAAAGATGAAAGCATTCAGTAACTTTGAAAAAACGGTAAGGATTGCCTAGTTAAGAATCCAGTGCTGTATTTTTGGCAGACAATGTACTTTTGTTTTTTTGCCTCAAATACCTCAAGTTCTATCTTAAAACTAAGTTTCTTGCTGCCACTGTATTTGGAATCCTTCCCCTCATATTTGGTTGTTATGTCCAATTTGTATTTATTTGTTCTTATGCCAATGTTTCCTCCACAGTTTGCCTAAACTTTTTTCTCTTCTTGCTCTTTCTCTTCCCCTCCAAACTTCTTATGTAGCTTTTTGTTCCTGGACTTTATTTTGCTAACTGAAGCAAGCTGTGCTTTTTCTTATCTGATAGCACACAGCCTCTCCATTCTCTTGATCATCTCAGTCCCCCTCATCTGTTTAGCAATAGTCCTAGTCCTGAGCAGAGTTTTCTGGAACAAGGTTGACCAGCTCTTGTAGCTCTTCAACTTTTGAGCAATGATGATAGGACTCCTGTTCCGACATTGTATTTCTCCCCTACCATCAGAAGCATTTTCTGGTACATGCAAAAGAGGTTATCAAAGGGCAGATACATCTCGGCATGAACTGCCTCTTTTCACCTTATGCTCAGGTTTGTCTCCTGAGTAATTCCTAACTAATCATAATATATAAATAATTGTATACTGCCAGTAGCAAAAATTGTTATAAATGCCACTAGATACGATGTTTTACTTGATAGAATCTGTGTCCCTGTTTCTTCCTGTTCAGTATCATCAGTAGATTTCATCAGTACATTTTTGTTCTTTGTGCCAAGGTCAGTAATGGAAATTACTGCAGCAGTTTAAGATAGACCTTACTTTCCCAGGTCCGTGCTGCTCTTAACGTGTACATGCTCTCTTGCTCTTTTTGTTTTTTGTTTGTTCGTTTTTTTTGTAGGGTTTTTTTTGTTTGTTTGTTTTCTTTCAAGGTAAAGAGGGACCTTTGCGTAGTTTGTTCTTCCTTTTAGCTTCTCAGATTGTTAATATAGCACTGCAAATCACCAACTTTATATCTGTTTACAGTCATACAAAACTAGCAAAGAACTGCCAATCTTGCCATTTTCCCCTTTGCATTTATATACACTCACCCGATCCATGGTAACTGTTCATTTAGGCAAAGCCAGTTACTGGGTCGTGTCATTCAAAGCTAAGAGGTTATACAGACATAATTGCAAGGAGAGAATTATGGCCTTTCAGTGAAGTTTACTTTTTGTAGATCTTGCACATTATTTACATAATTGGTAGATGTTGTAGCCAAGGGATCAAATAATACATACAATAAAATGTGACCTATTATTTTGGACAGATCTACATTTGCATATTTTTTGGATTATCAATTTGCTTTGCTTGATAGGATATTTTTGTACTATAATTATTGAACTTAACTCGTTGCTTCCCTTGCCCACTGAAAGTAGCCACTTTAGCGTGTGCGTATGTGTGTTGAAGTGCTGCTGATGTGCTTGTATTCTTTTCTCAAGGTTTTCTTTGTAGATTATGGCAATAGATCCAGAGTGCCTTTAAAAAAGCTAAAAGCTATTCCAAGCCATCTTCGAGAGCTTCCTTTCCAGGTAGGGATGGTGCTCTTTGCTACTACTTAATATCTCAGGGTTCTATTCATCAAATAGAAGCATAGTTCAAATCACAGTGATTTTTCAGAATAATAATGAACTGACCTGTGTTTTGCCCATGTGAGGGTACCTACAAACATTCTCACTGCTAAATATGCAATCTGTTTAATTGTATTTCTTGCTGCATGAAAGTAGTTTGTGTTTTACATAAAGTGCAGGGAAATGTTATGCAGCTTTTTGTTTCTAGGGATACTTGCCTTAGAAAAAACCTTGAACTTGCAACCTGAGCAGATGTTAAAAATACTGGAAGTAGTCCTGGCCCTTTGGGGATAAGGTAGTAGTTTCTCTTCCATGTCAAAGGAGCACCAGAAAGAGTAAGAAATCACTCTACCAACTGCTTCTGCTTTTTGTGGCTTTTGGCCTTCAATAGCTTTGCTCAGGAGGAACAGGCTGAGCAGATGATGAGCTTTGTTTTATTCTAAAACTCCAAGGAAACAGCGGGTTCATTTATACAGCTTTTAAAACAGCCCTAAGGGAAACAGAATCAGTAACTAGTTTAACCCATTACACTCTGCTTAATTCTAGCAGTTCCCACCAGGTAAGCAGCAGTTTACCATCTCTCTATCTACGTGGCACAAGTCTTTGATTGCAGTTGTCTTGTGTCTAGCTCTTGCGCAGAGCATTTTTGCTCAGTCAAGGCCTCCACTCCCCTACACTGTTATCTATAGGGGAAAATACCTGGGAGTCAGCTTGCTACATTTACCACCAAGGGAATCTTTTCCGTGAAAACTTGTTTTTTCTTTGTGGTGCTTGACGGTTTTTTGAAATAGTAGATCCATTTTGATTCTTCCAGGAAGAACTCTCTTGAAAGTTAAATATTGATCTGTTAACTCAGTTTGGCATGGATTTATTCCATAGCTAGTTTTTCAACAAAATAATTATCTTGAGCTCTACAAATAAAAGCATGAGACTTATTTTGACTGAAAATGCTGTTGTTATCTGGATATTTCTGGTTATATTTACAGAGAACTGTAGTTTATAATGTTTTAACAGGGAGAAAATCTCTAGACTCATAGGACTTTCATGTTGATGGCGAATTAATATGCCTGTATGTCTGAAATGTGTTAACTTTTGTGCACTGTTTGCTCTGGTTGTTTGTCAGCTATGTACAATATTGAATTGATACAAGATGTAATACAATAATGCGTAGCTGCATTGGCAATGGCAGAATAGGAATTATGCCAGTAGTATTAGGGATTAGCATAATTGCCATAATTATGAAGTAATTTTAGAGTTACTAATTCAAGTAATTTCTTGAGGAAAAATAGATTTCTTGCCAGTTTGGTACTCAGGCAAGCATTATTTTAATGTTTTTGCTCTAGGCTTTAGAGTTCAAGATGTGCAAGATGCGTCCATCTGCCAAATCTCTTGTGTGTGGGGAGCAGTGGAGCTACAGTGCTAGCCAGAGATTTGCCTCACTAGTAAATGGTTACACGCTTCTAGTGAAGGTGTATTCGCTTGTGCATGGGGTTCTGCACGTGGATGTTTTCCGTTATTTGGGGAGCAAAGAGCTTGTGAATATTCGCGACGTCCTTATCGAAGAGTGTTACGCTGAACAAGCAGAGGAATCGTATGAATCACAAGTATGTATTCAGTAAGCTTCTCTCTGATTCTTCTTGTACTGATTTATTTCATTTCTGACTGTTTGAAGCCCAGATTGAGCTGAAGTCTTGGGAGCATGCTATAGAGGATTAGGCAAGATTAATACTTGAATGATGCTATGTATTTTTAAGTGGGTGGGTGTTTCATATGGAATTGCTGGCCGAAGGCATTGCTTTTTTGAGACACTTTAAGAGGTGTTTCCCAGGAGGTGATTGAATCACCGGAACTGTTTCACTATTTTATATGATACACAAGGTGATAAGAACATTGTCTTTTGTATTCATATACAAGTGTGCATATTCTTTGTGTAAAACCTACCTTCCTTACAAAGTTTTCAGAAACAAAACTGTTCTGTGGTTTTAACTCTCTTCTATTTTTATGTAGCAAAGCCATGATTTGCTCGAGGCATTACTTTCGGACCAAATAAGAAAAGAAGAGAGAAAGCCTGTATCTTCAAGAGGAGAAGAAAAGCATGTTATTGAAATGTTGTTAAACAAGTTTTCTGTGGATAATTTTGATGCAGCAACCCATAAGGTAGCTTGAGGTGTTGTTTTGTGTGGTTCTACATTACGTTTGTGTGTTTGTATGATGTTTATGTGTGATCTCCATCTCTTGATGGAGATCAACATTGAAGGTACTTCGATCACTGATTCATGTTCATGTATTTCATACTGGAGAACTTTGTGTTGGTAGGTGGTCATAATATGACCATCATTGACTAGTCAATCACAGCTCTTAACAAAGTCTTGAAAATATAGCCAGACAGCTAACTGGGCCTGCTCTTCTAGCATGTTTAGGAAAAATTTCTACACAGAAAGAGTAGTCAAGAATTGAAACAGGCTGCCCAGGGAAGTAGTGGAGTCACTGTCCCTGGCAGTGTTCAAGAAACATGTAGTTCACATGCTTAAGGACATGGTTTAGCAGGCCTAGTGGTGATGGGTTTATGGTTGGACTTGATCATCTTGAAGGTCTTTTCCAACCATGATGATTTTGTGGCAGCTCTTCCTGCCATTGCAAAATGAAGATAAAATAAACTGAAGACACTGCTTTAACAGATTGCCTTCCTGATTTTATAAACTGCAAAGTAATCTTGCAACAAAAAGCAAGATTATACTCTTACCCTTTTTTTTTTTTCTAGCACTATGATCATTATTTTTACTGTACACTGTTTTTGGTTCTCCATCAGCTAGGTAACGCTGGAGAGGCAATACAGAGAACCCTGCAGTACTTTACAACAGTGGAGCAATGGATGTTTCTTTACTGCCAGTTCAAAACTCCAGAATTTATTACTACATATGTATATTGAGACATCTAGTCATAATCACTACTAAGTTGTAGTATAAAGCATGAAGATACATTCTACTCTGTTTACAAGTTAAGCCCAGTGTACATTATAACTCCTCCCCATTTCAAGCCTCCCAACACTTCAGACTCCAAGCACCTAATCATGCTTCATTTCCTATCAGAGTAATCCTGTTCAACTGCTTTCTTACAGTAATTGAGCAATTTTCAAGAATAAGGAAATCTTATGTAAATAAAAATAAAAAATAAAAGAAAAAGGTTTTTTTGGATGCTTTGTGAAGTCTAAGATGGTGTTTAAACCAGTGAGAAGTCTTTAATTTCAACAGTGGTAACTGTTTTGGTGCCTCAATTTCAAGTTTGTTTTAGATGCTTGAAAGTGTTCCCTGTTGACCTATTCAGTGTTATTGTAGGCATACACAAGTCCATGAAAATAGGTTTTGTTTTAAAAGTTTGTCATTAATAATGGATTTTGATTAGGAGAGATCCAGATGTTAGTTAACATTTCATTTGTTCTCTCTTGTTTTTGAAGGTATCTGTTCATGGACCGTTCAGTCCTTATGAGGTAAAATGCTTCAGTATGACTAGAATATCCCAATTCAGGTATGATACAGCTTTTATTGTGAAGTCTAGGAATACTGTTAGCTGGGATGTTTTTAAATGCTTGGATTTATTTATTTATTTTTACACTGTTGCTACAAAAAAAAAATGACTACCAGATTGATTTAATATTTTATATAGAAGTTATTTACTAACCATAATACACGAATTTTAACTAGGTTTCAAATAATCAGCTGTTATCCGTTCAGATGGCATTGTAAGTTCAAGAAGATTCTTAAGTCAGATATGTGTGTTTCTGTTGTTTTGTTCTGTTTTAATGTTGCAAATACCTGTTACTTCTTTCCCCAGATGTGCTTTCATACGAAAAGAAAGTATAAACTCTGTTGTTGTCAGAGATGCTCCAGAAGATTCTTTTCAGCAAATGTTGGTTGCTGCTTCTTTATCAGTAAATGCAACTGGTAATGGTTGATGAAATTTTTTTTTTTTTTTTTCCCCCTCATCCAAAGGAATAGTTATTTGAGTAAGTATGTCACTAATTCCATTAATTACAACTTTTGATGTCTTCTTTAGATACACTTTAATGCTGCTGTTCTGTTTTGTGGTGACAGGATCCTCTCTGATCTTAGAAGAAACATCTTTGATGCCTCCTATTCCTGGTCTACCAGCACTCCTCAGTATGCTCTTTGCACCTGCTATAGAACTCAGGTATTTGTTCATTTTCAAAATAGTGACTCATTTTTAATTCTTTTTAGGACCTTAGCAAATTGGTGACAGGCCTTTTTGCTCTTTTTTTTTTTTTTTTTTACCGTTTAGCGTGAAGTTTTTGTTTGACGGCATCTTCTGTCGTGTGGGGGTTTTTTGTTTGTTTTTGCTTTTTTATTACTACCCATGTAATTCTGTTTTTTTTATTTTGTCAGTTTTAGTACAATATGTTAAGATAACTTGTTCCATATGCTTATGAATTGGCACTGAAGGCTTTGACCCTATGACAAGGTAATACAATTCCTAACAGGTGTACTTGAAGTATGTATACTTGAAGGAGGATGAACTGTAGAACACTACAGATTTCAAAAACACCCAAGGAAAGGAGGGAACTTGTATGTTTTTTGTAAAAGATTTTTTTTTTTTTTTTTTAGTTTACTGCTGTGTTCTTCTTAGAATCTCACATAGGGGCTGGCACTATAAACGGACAAGCTTCTCTTAATTAAAAAGTGCATACAAAATGGGACTACTTAAAAGTTTTATAACTATGTGTTTTCTTAGTGAATACTTAAAGATTGCTTCAATATCATATTTACAATAAGAGCAGTATAATTGGATGCAAAGGTCTCAATTGTTTCAGCCTCTTAACCATGCTGAAGATGAGTACTTTTAAAGACACCTTCCTGTAAGTCTGTCTTCATATTAATTTAGTTTCATAAAAAAGATGATTTTCTTATACTGTCTGGTATAGGGTTGATAAAAGTGGAAAGTATTTCACTGGTGTCCTGTGTGGTTTGGGCTGGAGTCGGATTCATGGAATTCCACTGCTTCCAGAAAATGACATGGAGTTGACATTTGATGTGCATTTTGGTGTGGATGACATAGCAGAGGTAAAACATGTATATGAATTTTTGCTGTAGCAGGAATAGGGTAGAGATTGCATCAGAGATTGTTAACTTTGAGTTTTTCTGGCTGGATTCTAATAACCTTTAGGAGAGAAAAAAAAGTTATATGTTTTAGCATAAATACATTTTTATAGCCTTGGACTTCTATCAAAAGAAAACCAAAACAACCCCTTCCCCTGCCCCTCTCCCATCTTCCCCCCCCCCCCCCCCCCCCCCCCCCCCCCCCCCCCCCCCCCTTTTGTTGAACAAAACCAAATAAAGAATATACAAGTATACATTATCTAATACTCAGCAAACTTTTTAGAAGAAAAGTATCCATTCACTAATCAAATATCAGTGCTTTTTAATTATATTTTTAGGATTGTTGTGTTTTTCCAAATCAGTCTAGTATTACTTCTTTGTAGTCTTCTGTGAAATCAGATGTAAAATTAATATAAGAATATTGAGGAGAAGTTGTTTGCATCAACCTCCATTTCCAAAGCTTCAGATGCTTCTGCTTAAGTTAATAACACTTAGTGCAGGTTAGTTGTATTGATGCCACGACCGCTTTCCATACACATCAGAATCATCTAGTGCAGATCTAGGACTGGATTGGAATGTGTCATGTATTTTGTCATTGGTATTTTTACAGATAAACATTCTAAGGGAAACCATTAATCAGCTAGTCAGTGAATGTGCAGTGTGCCCGGACCAAGGCAGAATGGTGCAGCTGCAAGAAAATGCTCGTCAGAAACTTCTAAGGTAATCACGTTGTAGACAGGAGATCTTGCATTTCACAGTCTCAGCAAAACCAGAATGCATGATTGCTCAAAGCATAGCTCAGATCAGGCTTCGGGAAATTATAATATAATTTGTTTTCATTTAATGTGTTTCATTTACTTTGCTCACTTATAAAGTAGTGTACAGAACAGCTTTAGATTTCTTGTGGTAGCACTAGCTCTGCAGGGAAGCCTGATCATTTAATAGCCATAAAGAACCTGGTAGAACCTGTTCTACAAGGCACCAGTTTTTGAACTGTAGGTTCTGCCTCTCCTCCCTCAGCAAACCTGTATAATAGAAATGTTGTCCACATTAGTTGCTAGAAGTGCAAAGTTAATGTGTAAAGGGAAGTAAGGCTGCTTGCATCTTTTCCAACAGACCTGCCTGATTCTCGCAGCTGAGATAGTGGCTCTGAGAAAAGCTGATCATGCATCAGTGCAGCTGGTTTTAGGAATTATTTCAGCCTGCAGTGCGAGAGAGGTGTTCCAGGAAGCCAATTCAATGAAGTGGCCCTGTAACAGCTCCTGCTGTCCCGTGACAGCTAAGCACATGGTGAAAAATCTTCCCTTGTTTGGAAGCATAACGGGCATTTTAGTGCATCAGCAGGCCTTTTTTTTTATCCTTAATTGAGTTCTGTGTCAAACACTTCATGAAGAGCTCTGGCTTGCTCATGAGTCAGCAATAAATTTACATTCTCTACAACTGTCCTCTGTGATTCTGTACAGCTATATGCCAAAGGTTGGTAGTTGCTCACACTGAAAAATCAAATTACAAAGGCATAAACAATTGTCAGAAATCTTGGGGCGACCTCATATATGTTAGCTCAATGTTAGCTCATCAGCTGCCGTGCTGAATGTACAAAGGAATAAGCTTTATGTGAAGGGCTGGTTTTGTGGGGGAAGAAGGTGTCAGTGTGTGTGCTGCTGTCAGCAAGGAGAGCCCGGCAGTCAGCTGTGCTTACAGGGACCCGTCAGCCTGTAGCCAGTTGTTCCACAAGGCTCCGAGTGTATGCAGAAAATGTGATGGTGCAACTCCAAAATGCGCCTGCCTCTGAGGAGGTGCATCTTGTGGTGCTGCTTTTAACTCAAGGTTCCCTAGAACAGGTTGGCAGGTGATTCTCATTTGAAACCTCAGAAAACTCTTGGTAAAATACCAGCTGTTAAGGGTAGTTAAGCTGTTAAGGCTAATTCTAGTGGAAAATGTAATTTCCTGCCTGTGTTCAATACCTTTAGGGCACTTTAGTGTGGTGCTAGTTGTTGCCCATGTCGCCTTTGCTTACGGTCATCTTGTACTGTGTTCGGACTTCAGACAGAATTCAATAACTTGGTTCATGTTGTAATAACTGCAGGCAGAAATCAATAAAAGTGGGTAGGCAGAAAGAAGCAAATCTTTTTTTCTTCTTTTTCTTTCTTTTTTTTTTTTTTTTTAAACAGAGTAATGAACTTTTTTTTAACTGGGTTGATTTACTAATAAAAACTTCAAGATTTTGTGCTGAATTTATTCTGTCTTAAGGCATTATGTGCAAAATAAATGTGGTTGAGTTTTACAGCTCTAGAATGTATTGTCTTTAAAATACTCTCCTGAAAAGCACTCTGGCTTACTGTATATTTTTCCACTTTTCAGAATTTTGTCTTATTTGAGTCCATGCTTGTGTGTCCGCTAAACTGCTATCAAAATCTGCTTAGAAAAATCAAACTGCTGTAGGAATTTTCTTTATTGAAAATTTTAGGAGGATAAAATCTGATAGACCGAATTTGCCCTTTAGAATCACCTCTGGACTTCTGTGTCTCTGATCTCAGGATAGATTTGCAAGACTGGCTTTCACGGAAACAACCTCATGAGCAGACTGGATTTGCAGTGTTCTGTCTCTTGTTTTTGAACAGATACATGCTAGATGGCATGTTGCTGCACTTGGATGTGCATTTCTTGTGTTTCCTATCTGAAACATTTCTCTTTTCTTAAACAACCCAAATTACCATTCATTCTTTTTCCCTTCTCTTTTCTATATTCCCATGCCTGTCTTCTCCTGGTTCCTATTTTGTCACCCAGTAAACAAAAGAAGAGCATATAACTGTCATTCTGAAATGTCATGCAGCGTTTACAAACTGCAAGTTTTGTGAATCGGAATCTAAAGGTTTCTTTTCAACAGACACACTAATTTCTTTTGGTTAAATTTCTGGGGACAAGGGGATGGAGTTTACAGCAGGGTCCCTCTATCTCCCCACATATATACTTTGCATGATACATTTCTTACATTTATTCTGGATACTTTTCCCTTAAATCCCAGAGCTACTCGTTTTTGATTTTTTTATTATTTATTTTTGGAAGAGACCATCTGGTTAGTGTCATGATGCATTTTTTCTGTGTGGAAAATCATCTTTCATTTAAAAAATATTATTTCTATTTGTACTTCCTTTAATGTCCTGAAAAAAAATATTTTATTAATAAGAGTAAATGTATAAATGTATATCTAGCCTTTTTTTTGCATTTTTAAAGCTAATTGTATTTACTACATGTCACCACTACTTAAGACTAAAATGTATGTATGAAAAACATATCTCGACAGGATTAATTAAAGTGTACTGTTGTACTTTGCATAGCTTGAGGAAATAACTGGGGCATGCAGATGATTTGTAGCAACTGAATTGTCATACAAAACCGAATGCCCTAAAAACAGCAGTCTTGCTTATTCACTAGAACATACATGCATAAGTCTTGCAGAATAAAGGATAATTGCAAGTTGTAGTATTTTGTCAATTAAGGAGAACATTATTTTCTTTTCAAAAAAAAATCAGTGAACTTTTACAGGGAAGCTAAGTGCGTCTACTGACTTGTACTACAGGGGGAAAGTAAAAATAGTTTAATGAGGAAACTTAGGATTTGGTCTATGATAAGGCACCCTGTAAAGACTTAATTGTACCTAATGTATAAATATTCCTTTGAGTTTATAATTAATTAAATACACAAATTATTTCTTAAAGATATTTCTATGTAATTTCAGTTTAATCTGCAAATCAAAACCACGAGATGCAGTTGTTCCTAAGTGGTATGACAAGTCATATGCCTGGAATCAGGTAAGGTAATTAGTATACGCTAAATAATGAAAATGAGGAATTAAGAGTATCTTAGTATGTCTTAAGTTAGCTGACTGTGGTAAATGATAGATTAAAAAAAAAAAAAGTTAAGGAATATCTTTTTTGATGTTGAAAGATGTACTGAATTTGAAGATACTGGAAGCATTGTAGAGTAGGATTTAAAACACTGTTGCATCTATTAATATATTTTTGCAGAGTCTGTTAATTTTGCAGGACAAATATATTAGCTTTACAAACAGAACTCTTGCTGCTTTATTTTAGTTGAGAGAGATTGTAGAGGAACCTTTCGTTTGTTCTGAGGTAAATTTTGTATTGGTGGTTCTGTTAAACAGCCTTAGCAATAGAGAAGAGGAGAAGCATTAACTGATACCCTTTCCTTGTTTAGGACTTACCTGAATTCAGAACCCTTTGATTTTTACTTTGCTTACCTTCTTTACCTTTACCTTCTAAAACTTACAGAAACTGTCTTGCTATAGAATCAGTATGGTGAGGTCAGATAAAGGGCCATTTTCTTCATCCGGGAGCTTTTCCCATAACTGAAAAGGAGTTTTCCACCCTTCTAGAAGGCTTGCCTTTCTGAAAGGAGTTCTGCCTGCCACTAGATTTCTTGTGCAGTTACCATGGCAAACAAGTGCATTTTCTTAACTAGAAGAAAGTGAGGAATTGTATGGGGCAGAATGTCACATATAAATGAGGTATTTGGATCTCTCTTGCAAACTTCGGAAGCAGTGAGTGACTATCAAGGGCATCTATTTTTAATAGGCATTGATATTCAGTTATTCTTGGTGTTGCTAAGGTAACTTTTTATTTGGTTCTATTTATGCCTAGTGTTTTGTAAAAACAAAAACAAGTTGATGCTTAAATCATACATAAGGATTTACCACGTTGTATCCAAAGCTTGAAGAATCTCAGGACATCTTATTCATGTTATAGCATAAAATACTGCCTATAATCCCTTGGAAGTTATGCCACAGACATATCCTGAGCAAGAGCTCTGTTTGATTTGAAACAGTCAGAACTCCTTGAAAGCAATATAATAAGTGTTTTCATTAACTATATTCCATATGAATGCATTTTTAAGAATAAACTAACTTTGTGACTTTGTTTTGATTAGGTGGATTCAACACATATCATTGACCAGTCTGAAAGGCAGCATGAAGAGGCAAATGATCTTTATCAGCTACATAACCTTGTTGTGTTGAACGTTTAAGTCTTACCTAGAAATATCTCAGATGAATATGTTAACTTGTCTAAAATGTAGTTCTGTTTTCTGTATCGTTCATTGTATAATTATCCATAGAATTAGTGTAGGCATGCCATATATAGGGCAGAATGTTAAAGGTATTTTGAAAAAATAAGGTATACTGACCTAGAGCAGCAGGATAATTCATAAAAATAGCTCACTTAAATGGAAATTACATCCTGCTTTAAGTTTTTGCTGAGAAGTTGTGTATTGCAGGCAACATGAAAAATAGAGTAGATTACGGCTTAGTAACTTTTTTATCTAAAAGCTCAAGAGCTAAGGTACAATTTTTCTCATAATTGCAAGATGCATTTTGTCTGCTTTATTTGTGTATCAGTATTCAAGAAAGACACACCAGAGTTTCCTTTGTATGCAAAAATGAGAGATTAATGGTAACTGGTAATCTAGGTTATCAAAAGTATAGCTTTATATACTGGATATAACTGTTTCTTTTGCTCACTTTTCATCTGACAAAGCCTTATACATGATTGATTCTTCTATATGGCAGAAGAATGCTTCTGAAAATTGCATATTTGTTTCATCTTTTTTTTTTTTCTTAACCTACAAGTTCTTCAATCTTAAACCTAAGGTCAGTGGCTTCAGAATAAAATGCAGAAATGGAAGTAAATGGGTTTGTCTCTTCTGTTGTGCAGTCATGCTTCATAAAAGCTAAATTTAGTTATTAATGGTGTGCAATTGCGTTCACGTATTTCATAAATAAGAAAGCAATTTGTGGGAATGTATTGATCTAGTCACTGCTCACTCAACTATTTGGAAATGATGTAATGTTTTCTTTTTCTGTAGAAGAGACAGAATCAATAAGCATGGTGGCAAATTTGGGGCAAATAAGGCTATATTTAAGCTAACAAAAATGTAATTTTAAGTGGAACTTAAAGATCATGACTTTTTAGTAGACAATTTCTTTGTTTCTTCAGTTCATCAAGAGCCTTACTTCCTGAAACCCATTTTGGTAAGGAACATGAAAGAGGCAGAATGTCTCATCTTTGCTATGCTTGTTAGCAGTGGGAATTTCTGTAGGAAAAGATAACTTTGTAATGTCCAAAATGTTATACAAATAATGTAATTTCTTATGATGAAGTTGAGATTTGACAAGAATGGTATTTTGCTTACTGTGCTTTCCCCCTCACTTCCATCTTGGTGCTGTCTTACTTTCCAAGCGTGTTCATGTGAGTGTGCTGCCATCTCGTGGGGTTATTCCTATTTCCATTTGATTGCATGATTCAGTGCTGCCAGTAATGAAAAGGTGCCCTGTAATAATCCATATAAAAATAAAACAGGCTTTTGTGGTTGTCCTTATGAGAGAAATGACTTAAGCATAGGTGCTGGTGGCTGTAGGAGAGCTGTCTTGCATTAGTTGCCTGAGGAGCGTGAACTGTGGGTTTTAACTCTTAATAATTCCCAGTTTGGGGTTTGGTAAATAATGAGACCACAAACACGATAGAGGATAGATTGTCCTTAAGGGAAACGGACCAGTCAGCACTGGTAAGTGCTGCATTTTTCCAGGTGAAAATGTAGTACCAATGCTTAAGAAGTGGCAGCTGTGTTTTATTGTTTGTTCAGGTTTCAATTGCATTGCAAAGTTCCTTAAACAAGGTTGACACTTAGTCCCATGTAGAAGAACAGCTCCAGGACTTTTCCCATTCGTGTTCAATGTGGAGCAGCACTGGAGGGAATAGTACATAATATATTAATGTCGCTTACAACTAAGGACTTAGTTCCAGTGAACTTTGTGCCTTTCAGTGGTTACTTCCATGAGAAAAGGGTCATGACTGCTTATCAAGGTCCTTGTACCTCCAGGTGCTTGTCAGCATCTGATAGAATGCGGTATCATTTACCAGTTTGTGATCATGAACATCATATATTTTTTCTGAATCCAAAGTAGAAGTATTATTCTATGCAAGGTCAGTTTAAGCAGTGTTTCCCCTCTTGGCAGTTTCCAATAGCAGTAGTACAGTGAATAAACCATGTTGATAGGTGCTTCTCGGAACTCAGATTTGTTATCACTTCTAATTTCCCACATAGCTGCAGTAAAATTCAGTAGTGTTTTTGAGAGTGTTTTTTCATGTTGTACATGATTTACTTTTTAAGTTATATATTATATGTAAACAGTATCTTGATAAATAGAGTTGTTCAGGAGATGTAGTTTGTATTCTATTAACTGTACCAGCTCTTATTCCAAAGACACTTGTAGCTGCTAGAACAAAGATTAGAGAAACATCTGATTCCTGAGTTGATTCCTTAAAGTATTTGAGTCACAATTATTTCATTACAATAATCGTAGCAATAATGATCAACTTTTTTCCTAGACTGAAAAGAGGAAAGGATGCAATTATTAAAAATAGACATGGGCATTTCAGTTACTCAGGTGTGAGGTAGGGAATCAAGGACAGGTATTACAACAGTCTTTAACATGGCACCTGGAGTTGGCAAGCTGAGCAATTTCAGATGAGGGTGGTCTGCCTTTGGGAGCTAACAGCAGTGATCACAAAGCAAGCTTAGGATTTTCACAGCATTTCTCTCCCCAGATGGTGTATTAGTACAGATGTGGGGAGCTTAAATGAGCCGTACAGGAGAACTGCTGAGATTTCAAGATGCTTCCAAGCAACTGCACGTGTGTTCTGCAGTGAGTGTGATTAAAGATATTAAGATGATGGATGTCAATTTGAAGTGAATTCCCCCCCTCCCCCCCCCCCCCCCCAAAAAAAAGTGCTGTTCCTTTGCAGTCTTTTGTGACTTGAGAGGTGGAAATGAGTGTCAAGTTCAGACATTTTGGTCTTTTCTATCAGCTGTTTCATGTTTAAGCTACCTATTTCTAAAGCTTGCTTGTGTATTTTATGTAAGTTTTCAATGTAGACGGTTATCTGGAAAAGGAAGGTACATGACTGAATTTGAATGGATACTTTGTCATAGGGTCACTTACAGTCAAAACAGGCTCCATATTGCTTAACCCATGTCAGATGTTTCAGGTTTATTTACACTAATCACCTTGCTTTTGTGCAACTTTGCTGTGACTTGAACAAGAATTGAAGGAGAATTTAGTGAGACAAAGGATTGTCAAACAACTATGAAGAAGATGGTCCAAGATCAAAAAAAAAAAGAAAAAAAAAAAAGGGGGGGGGGCAAGCCTTGAGAAACTACAGAAATGCTGTTTGCTAACCAAAGGTGAAACTTCTTTTCTCTAAAGCTGAATTACCAGGATTACTTGTATAATCCTGGAAAGATGTGGAAAAGGTGAAAAATCACTCATTCTGCAACCAGCAACACTGGGATTTTTTGTTTGTTTGTTCTTTATTTTTGAATTAGATGTGGTTAGCCTTCACTTAAATACTGGGTGGAAAGGATGACTCTTAGGATAAATTTAGGCCTGTAGTTCTGGTGAGACTTGATGTGGTTCTTGAAACTCCTATAGTGTTTATCTTAATCCTCAGCATGGTATACAGCTTTTATGTACCTCTACTAAAATCTTGAAAGCAGATTAAAATGAGATACCAGCCTGTGTACAAATTTCAGAAAAAGACCATGTGAATTGGGATAAATTTGAATATTTTTGAACAGCAGACATAAGTGTTAGCCTAGAATGTGACAAGTTGTACTGATTTTGGAAATAATCTAGTGGCACATTTCAGAGTATATTGTAATATGGGACTGTTTTTTCCACTGTTAACTAGTAGAAAATAAACAACCTGAACTAATATTATTTTTAAAAATCAAGTGTGTACCTTCTCTAAAAGAGCCATGAGAAAAGCAGGTAAAACTCTGAAGAGGCTATTAAGTGAAGGAGACCTGAGGCAAGGGAGAGATGCCTGAAGGAGTAAAGTTTTTACTAAGCCCCAGGAAGGAATGTTGTGGTAAGAGGCAACGTCCACTATCAAGTGAATCTGTAGAAAGATAGAATGCTTTTTTTTTTTTTTTTTTTGCCTTTAGGCACCTACCACAGACATGTGGAGAACTGTTTAATTTTCCTCTCATCTCTGTGTTATGCTCTTAAATTCAGTGTCCATCCAACCACCACGTGGAGGGGAGCCATTCAGCAAATGGAGGTGAGTCACCAGGCCCTCCTGCAGCCACCCTGGTACCTCAGAGAAAGGGCCCTAGGGAGGCCTCTGGTGGGAACAGGGTGACTGGTGTGCTGATATGGAGGGTTCCTTATGCCCTCCAAAAGTACAGGCTCTAGCCAGTTGAGAACCCATCTAGTTTTTCAACTGCATTACTTTAAGGGTCTCCAAGAAGGGTAAGATAAATCCTCCTAATCTCCAGCTGTGTAAGGTATCATGAATTTCCCCAGAATATGTGTGACTGCACATGTAAGGCAGTCTTGGTAATTTGATAACAATGTATGGCTCTAACCCTATTCACTTTGGCTCTGTAAATAGCTAAGAAGGTAGGTGATGCTAACTGGCATTCTTGCAAGACTTCTGCCTGCCTCACTGAACTTCTAAAGGGGAGTTATCTCTCATAAAGGTTGGAAGAGGATTAGAATTTAAATAATGATGCTTGAGAAATCATTCAACCCTTTACTCAGTTCTTAAAGAAGAAACTTATTCCTATGAATAGAGAACAGAAATACTGGCTAAAGAGGGCTGGCAAGGAAAATATGAATCAGCTCATCACAGTGGAGAGTTGCTGAGATGTTGACACTACACCGTTCCTTTTCTTGCTTCCTCAATTCTTTGTATGTAGAAGGGCTAATAATAATTGCTGAAAGCAGTATTCATTCATTAGAAGAAAATAATGGGTTCCAAAGAATTTCTGAGATATGGTAAGCTGGAAGTATAGCTTGCTAAACAAACAATAAGAATAAAGCAGCAATTAAAGGGTAGTGAAAAACTTACTGAGGTGACTGAACTCTGGAGAAAGATGAATTTCCTCATTTTTACTTTTTTCCACTTTTACTGGTAAAGCCTCAGTTATGATGACCGTCATGTAATTTTGATGACTATTACCACAATTTAAATACAGCCAATATATTGAGTTATATATTGGTCTTTCGGCTATGTTTGAACATGGTGAAGTATTAGGGTTCAGATAATTCAACATCAGAAGGCAGTAGTCGTACAGATTTTTCTGTTCTTGAATGACAACCAGTTGCTTTTCCACTGTGTCCCAAGCATACATTTGGTTATGGTATCTTGTCAAATAAGCATTCAGATACAGTTTGAAGATTAAGATAGAGAGTGTATCATTTACTTTTTTTTTTTCCCCATAATTTTAAGCTCTATCAATGAAGCCACTTACTTAGTTTCTCATATCTTTTTTTCTGGCCAGAAGTTGATTATTCTCCTGTTTTTATCCTTAATTTCCAGTAAAAACCCTTTACATGTGCACCTAGACACTGTAATCAAGTCACCTTCCCATTCTGATATTTTGTTTTCATTTTTAATACAAAATTGGATAGACATTTAGGGAAACTGAAGCTTTCAAAGCTCTATTGGGAATTTAACCCACAGATCTTTTCTGTGGCATTGACTTTTTTGATATCTTAAACACACACACACACACACACACAAAAAAAAAAAAAAAAAACAGATGGAATAATCTAAAATTGCTGAAGTTGTTTAATCACTGAGAAACTTTCCATAAAGTTCCAGTTGTTAGTTAACCTATTGGGTGGGGCAAGATAATGAGAACAGTTTATGACCTGTAAAAATATTTTTAGGTTATAACACATACCAACGATTTTATTTTGACAAGTTACGTAGTACAGATATTACAGCTCTGCAGAGCTGTGTCTGCTAAAGAGAAATGTACATCTCTTCCACTAATTAAATAAATTTGTCTCTTCAATTAGAGGGAATTCCTGCAGGTTTTAAAAATGCTTTTGTTTTGTTGCAAGAAATATTAACCAAGAGGTACTCCAACCTGCTAAAAGTGTCTGAATTTTACGACAGGAGAAAGGAATAGGAGCCCTAACTTGGTGCAGAGCATAACTTGCTGTGCCACAGCAGTTATGGCACAGTTAATCCAGCATAGAGCAAAGATGATGAAGGGACTGGAGCATCTATTTTATGAGGAAAGACTAAGTGAGCTGGGCCTGTTTAGCCTGGAAAAGATTGAGGGGGGATCTTACCAACATGTAAGGAGGATGGGGCCAAACTTGGTGGTAGCCAGTGATAGGACAAGGGGTAATTGCAGAATCATAAAATGGCTGAGGTTGGAAGGGACCTCTAGAGATCATCTAGTCCAATCCCCCTGCTCAAGCAGGGACACCTAGAGTAATGGGTGTAAATTTAAAACGCAGGAAGTTTCATCTCCATATGAGGAAACTTCTTTGCTGTGAGGGTGACAGAGCACTGGAACAAGCTGCGTGGAGAGGTGGTGGAGTCTCCTCCTTGGGAGATCTTCAAAATCTGCCTGGATGGCACCCTGTGCCATGTGCTGTAGGTGTCTCTGAGCAGGGGGGTTAGCCTAGAGGTCCCTTCCAACCTCAACCATTCTGTAATTTTTGTTAAGCCCTACAGAATGATACTTAATGCTATCTATGGCAAGCCAAGGTCCTAGGTGGTCAGTGAGCAAGCCTAACTGCTAGGCCCTAAGATACCCATAGATTCCAACAGTTGCTGAACTATAATGAACTACTGACTCAACATAATTGGTACAAGGTAGGAAAAGTAAAGCAATAATAATGGTGTTTTTTAGACAGCTGTAAAAAAGCAGAAAGGGAACAACATCCCCAAGGAACTGGACGAATATCTTTGGGGAACTGGTTGCCAGGGGGCAATGGAGCAGGAACATGTGCAGGATAAGCACACTATGCCAGTGTGCTATTTGAACTAGAGCTGATGCAGTGAAACAGCACACCAAGTTACTTTGCAGTCAGCAAAACAAAGGATGTAAGCCTCAGGCTATGGTGCTTTGAGAGGAAAAAAGACAACCTGAAAACATGGAGGTGGGATCAGCAGAAGTGGATGAGTGCTGTAGACCCCACTGGTTGAAAACTGACTACTGGGCAGAGGAGTATCTTCTCCAAACCTTGACACATCAGGCAGGAACCCTTGAATCCTCTGTGCCATGAGCACAGGCTCCTAAGAGCTCATAGAGAGGAGTTTTGTGGACCTAAGTAGCTGAGAGAACTTAAGGATCTGGGAGTAAGAGTATCTAGCATAATCATTTGCTATTGATGACATCCTATTAAGTTTATCCTTATATCCATTGCCATTTATGTAATCTCTTTAATTGTCTTATAGTACTGCTGCACATATGCACTGCCATTTTTACCTCATCATCATCTTTCCTAGTTTTACTGGTAATCACCTTAATCTTTAACTATTTCAGTTCTTCTATGCTATGTGTTGTGCCTATATGCTAGAATAGAAATAAGCTGCCAATATAAATTACAAAAAAAAAAAAAAAAAAAAACATCATATCTACCTCCAAATGTAATTAGTTATCTTCCTTGGTGGTTAACACTTTGAATTGACCTGAATATTCAGACTCTCATTTTGTCATGGGTACCCAAAAGCAGTGCTTTTCTATTTTACTTTCATTTTCTAGGGCCTTTAGGACCGATTTGATTTACACACTTGCCAATGCATACAGCTAGACTATACGCTTGAGTACGAGATACGGGATCTGCTGCCAACGCAGCCAATTAGCCATCAGTGCATATCAAATCACGCTTTGAAGTGTCATAATAGTAATCCTGTGTATTTGGCAGTCAGATTGATGGAGAGTAGCCACTTATGCCATTGATCAGCCATCAAATATTAAAGACTAATTGCATGGCAGCTGACAAACTAGAAATGTCCATAATGTCATTCTCCTGATCTATCCTTATTACTGATATTTTTGTTATTGTCTGGTTTTTTCCTTAATTTATGAAGTTCTTTTGTATTATAGGGTGGAAAACTGTGTTGTAAACAACAATAGAACAGCTCTTCAGGTTGCATCTTGTGAAGGCTTTTAAAACTAAGCAAGAACTTGCTGAAATATGAAGGACAGTTTTGAGACACTGATGTATGCAATACAGGTTAAAAACATGAATAAAAGAAAAATCAGGATTGGTTTGTTTTTCTTATGTAATTTTTTTTTTTTTTTTTTTTTTTTTTTTTTTTTTCAAAAGACGATGGGTCAGTGGTATTACTGACTGCAAGCATAGTAGTTGCAAATATGCTGTATTGGCCAATTTTAAAAGATTTTCTCTGAAGAAAATTGCTTTTTGACTCTGAATCAAATGACAGACTCTTAAAGCATTCAATATCTTCACAAAACTTGGAAAAATACAAGAGTTTATTTCCGATGTGATTCCTTTATGAAAGCGTATGTCATTGTGGAGGCATCTTGACTTGTTTGTCCTTTGTAAGAAGAACAATACTGGCCAACAGGATTCTCTTTCTTGCTTCCCTTTTCTATTAAAGGGGAAGGTTTGTCAGTCTAGGCTGCCTCTTACAAATTACCATTTTCCCCTTCTTCCCTTTTTCACCTTTTCACCTTCCTTTTGAACTCTACATCCCTATTAAATGAGAATGGTAATTTTATGCTAAAGCAGATATGCTGAAGAACTAAAACTAGCACCACTGTCTTTACAGTAAGTTGTGTATTGTAATGTTGGCAGGTGCAGTTATAAAATTATCATTTGAAACAATTCTGTTTCCTCAAAGTCGCTTTGATAGCTCCTTCACTAAGTAGCAATGTTGTCTTATCATTGCAATGTGCTAATAAAGCATTCTCCTCAAATGTTAAAATCTCTGTTTTCATAGTTGGCTTGAATATATGGACTGCTAGCCCCTTTTGGAAGGGGCTTTAAGGCAAGCAATCCAGGGGATTTCAGGGACACCTGGAACAGCCTTTCTGACAAAAATGCTGAATGGACTCAATAGAAGAGGTGTCCTACTGTATCTGTTACTAACACGTAAGCAGGAGCTGTTCGTCAGGAAGCAGCAGACGGAGTCACTGTCATCACGGTTGGACTGTCTGTGACATAGCAGAGCTGAGGACCCTCAAGGTAGAGTTACAACTCTTATTATTAGCTGTTATGGGGGAAATAGTGACTGCCATGATGAGGCGTTTTCTGAGACAATAGGCAAATGTCAAGGAAACAAAAATTTACTCTATGTTCAAGCTACAAAGCAATCAATCTGTTACTAAGAATTAAGCATAAACCAGCATTAAACAGTCCTTTCTAACTATGTAGTACCATGAGTCTGATGCTGAGTTGTTGGTTTTAAGGGTGCTGCAAACTGGTGGTTCCAAGGTCAAGATGCCCAGGCTCAAGAGCTCTTTGGTAGGAGGAACCAAAACTGAAGTGTATATCTTTATTCCAGGCTCTATTGAGTATCACTGGTTTTTATGTATGCTTCTTCATGGCTCCAGATAAGTCTGGTCCAGAGGACTATTTCTTACAGGTCAGAGTCTGTCTGATCTGGCTTGTCCAGAAGTTATGTTTATTTCATCTTTGTGGTGGTTATCTCATGATGCCTGTTTGTGCCAACTTGTATAGACAGGCATTGCGTATTTGCTGACAGTCATCTGCTTTCTTGAAATAGCTATTGTCTGGGTACCACTGTTTGTTTTACCTTCTTGTGCAATTATGCAAAATATCTAACTTCCTCCTTTCCCTTGAACAGTTTTGTGGCAAACTTGGGTGCAAGACAAGCAGGACCTATTTTAGGTCTTCATACTATCAAAGTGAAAAGATGAAGAATAGCCTAATGATTCATTTCTGAAGAGCAGGCTTTGGCTTGTTCAGAGATCTAGTAGGCAAAGTATCTTGGGAGGCTGTCTTGAAGGGCAGAGGAGTCTAGGAGAGCTGGTTCATGTCCAGGGACCACTTGAAATGCAAGGGTGGATCTCAGTGAGATGGAGGTATGGGGTGGCAGGAACCTCATCAAACTCATCAAACACAAATGCGCAATCTTGCAACTGGGTCAGAATAAGCCCATAAGTCAGTACAGGCTGGGGACTGACAAATTATATAGCCACTCTGCTAATAAGGACTTGGAGGTGCTTTGGATAAGTCAAGTATATGTCTGTAATGTGCCCTTACAGTGATGAAGGTGAACAGTATTGGGGCTCTATTGACAAGACCATTACAGCCAGTGAAGGAATTGATCATTCCCTTCTACTTGGTGCTTGTGAAGTGGCATCTAGAACTGTGTGCCCAAAACTGGGCATGAGGTATTGGCAACTTGGAGGGAGTCTAGTAGAGAGTCACAGGGACAGTTAGGGAGATAGAGCACATCATAGGAGGACAAATTGAGGGATTTAAATTTAATGTCAGTCTAAATGGGAGCCAGGATTCATGGAGAAAGAAGATAAGAGCCAGACTGCCCTGAGATGCACAATCAAAGGACAAGAAGCAGTGGACACAAATTGCAATATGGTATATTCTAGTTGGGCACAAGAAAAAAGCTGTCATTAGTAAGAGTGGGTAGACACTGAGCAGGTTGACTGGAGTTGGACTCATTGTGGAATCTCTATTCTTGGAAACTTTCAAAACCTGACATGCCAAAGCCCTAAACAACCTAGTCTCACTCTGAAGGTAGCCCTATTTTCCAAGTTGGAAGTTGGACTAGATGACCTCTAAAAGTACTACCCAACCTAAATTTTTTCATATTTCATATGACTTTATAATTTTCTCCCTTATTTTCTGCCAAGTAGTTGGGAGATTCTTAGGTGGCCAATCTAAGGATGTTATTCTCAGTGGCAGTTCTGACTTTATAGTGTTTCCCTCCCTGTGTGCTATCCATTCCATAGTTCATGGAATCGTTAAGGTTGGGAGGGACCTCTAGAGATCATCTAGTCCAACCCCCCTGCTCCAGCAGGGACACCCAGAGCACGTGGCACCGGGTGGCATCCAGGTGGGTTTGGAAGATCTCCAGAGAAGGAGGCTCCACAGTCTCTCTGGGCAGCCTGTTCCAGTGCTCTGTCACCCTCACAGTAAAGCAGTTTTTCCTCATATGGAGAGATGTTTGTAAGTCTACATAGGAAATCAAGTCAGAGATCTGCAAGTCTAAATAAATAAATAAAATAAACATACCTACCACTTTCCTTCCACAACCTCCCAACTAATTATTTTTTTACCTAGACATGAGACCTCCCTGATGCAGCTGGATGTGCAGCTACACAAACAGGGCACCGCATGAATAGACTGATGGAATAGCAACTAATGCTGAAATGGGAAGGTCTCCAGATCATCCACACACCATTTCCCTGTCTACTTTTTTAGACTCACAGCTAAGAGCATGGGACAATCTAAAGCATCTCTGAGACTTGTCTGACTGAATGAAGTTAATGAAGTTAAACTCACAACCTGGCAGAAGCCTTTTTCTTTTTCTTCCCCC